>CAIGQV010016735.1:24466502-24490217 GCA_903798115.1 Danio jaintianensis
AGGGGTAGCATGTATATTGTGAACAGCAAAGGGCCTAAAACTGATCCTTGAGGCACCCCATACTGTACTGGCCTGACCTGTGAAAGCTGTCCATTTATATTCACAAACTGGTAATGGTAATTGATGTATACCCCAAATGACCATGTGGGACTTCCTCTGTTTTCAACACAGGCGCATCAGTGAGCAGGACGACAAGCAAGACGCAGCACTCTTGTAAATGTGCACCCTATATTGACAATGTGGAGAACAGTTGAACAGCCCCTATACTGACACTTTAACTGAACAGTTGTTGACCTTAATTCCACGTTTACAGGCAGTGTTATAAAGAAGATGGCACTTCCAAAAACCCAGACTGTCCCGTCTGCAGTAAGTCGCTTAACAAATTGGCGCAACCTCTTCCAATGGCCCACTGTGCAAACTCAAGGCTGGTGTGCAAAATCTCTGGCGAGGTCATGAATGAGAACAATCCCCCCATGATGCTGCCTAATGGCTATGTTTATGGATACAATGTGAGTTTCAAAGCCAGTTTTGTATTCTGCATGTCATTTTTCTCTTCAGTATTCATATGATGCTATTTAAAATGCTGTATATTTCCTGTATGTATAATGATTAACATTTCCTTACCTCTGCTTTTCAGTCACTCCTGTCCATTCGTCAAGATGATAAGGTGATATGCCCCAGGACCAAAGAGGTTTTCAGCTTTTCCCAGGCTGAAAAGGTTTATATTATGTGATGGAAGCGCCGCATTGGTTCTGGAACGTTAACTTGCGGCGCCGTTGTAGGCTGGGCACCGTTTGTCGAAGGATGTCAATCTTTCAGCCCTTGTTCCATTCAAGTGAATATCATTGACGAGATGCCCTTGCCCGCAACTGGTCTACAAGACCTTCATTGAACTGATGGTTCAGAATCACAATGGATCGTCCTGCGCTAAATGGACTGTTGTGTCAAGGGAGTGTTTTTTTAAAAGGTTGATAGTTTGGCATTTATTTAACTGGTTTCTTTTCAGTAGTGTAATTCAAACCAACACGACTCCATATCAGTTTATCTCAAAGGAGCTTCTGCCTTGTAGTGTGTTAACAAAATGAATTATTCATTGTTGGTTTTTTGAACAAGGGCACCCATTTAGGTCATTATTTTTAGATAGTGAGTAGGTAGTTAGTTGTAGAGAACACTCTCTGATGCCTTGCTTTTGCACCTGTGAAATCTGTGACAACATGCATTTGTTAATGTGATGGGGTTTTTTTTGCTGACATCCTCAGTTTATGAGGTAACGTTAAAAAAAAGTTGTAGCATTTATAGCAATATTGGGTTTTTATCAGAACTTGGTGGATATACAGACTAGCAAGACTGACAGTGTTCTTTGGTGTTAAGGTGAGGATAAACATCACATTAGTTTACAGTTTCTTATATCATCATCCACATTATTCAAATAAGACATTATGTGTGTGACCAAAGTCCTTTGAGGACGTGTGCAAAAAAAAGAATTGATAGATGTGTAAATTTAGAGAAGTCTTTTTTTCTCTCTCCTTCTTTCTATGGTATGCTGTGTGATACAAAACAATGTCACGTTGTTTATAACTTCATGCGGCATTTAGTGCTATTTTGTGACTAAAGTTTTGGTTGTAAACATAAAGCAGTGTTTGGTAGATTCAAATCTTGCATAGTTTACTTAGATGAAATAATTTTTTTTTTTTCATCCCATCAAAGTTTGTCATCTGTCCAGCTTTGAAACCCTTACATTGTAATGTAATGCGTTTGGGTTCTTTTGTTGCAAAATGACTAGTTTTAAAATGTAATTTTTCCAAATTTGTAGCAAGTTGTTGCCAATGGTCATTTTGAGCACAATTTCAAGGCCGGATATTGTTAAAAGTATTTTTTGACAATGTTCCCCATGGACACAATCTCAGAGTCTCAGGTTTCACAGGATCAACAGCAGAGAGAACTAAGGAAGAAGGCCTATGAAAGGCCCTCCAGTCTTTTAGTTTCACCTTAATGTAAACCAACAATCACCTGTTGGAAGTGATTCTCCAAGTATGTGTTTAACTGTAATTGTGGAAAGACTTGCTTAGATACAGCGCATGCATGTGTATTTTAGTAGGATAGATGGGTTGTTCGTGTCAAATTGCCAATAAAGGTTGATTTGGTTATATCATTCTGTCTGTCTGATTAACTAACTGGTTAAAACTTCTAAATAACTTGGATAATAAAATATAAATAAAGAGTTTCTGTAACTCCCCCTTATTTTTTTTAGTTTTTGCTTTATTTGTTTTGTCTAGTAGCTAACCTAACCGTTTCACGAATGCACCGTGGTGTACCTTTCAGTGTAATGACTATTACAGGCATTCGCGGTCGTTTGAAAGTGTCAGATGGCGCAGGAAAAGCGTCATTTCACATCGAGAGATAAATAGCCTAAGTTACATCTTGAAAACATGAACGGTAAGTACAGCTTTATACATCAATGCTGAAGCTATTTAAAAGACATTGTGCCGTTATTAAGGTATATTTAAATACTTTGTTTAGAATTAAAAGAGGAGAAGGATCTATACGATCCGTTTTTTCTACCGTTAATGGAATTGGTCGCTAAACCACGAGATCGACGGTTCATCTACATCGTGGGCAAAATGCTCAGACTCGACTGGCTGAATTACAGGACGCTTGAAGTGAGTTTACAAAATTGCCATCATCTGTAACTATTTTATACACCTTTTTCCTAAGCCCCATGATGCTTTGAGAGAATTATGGGAGTAACTTCCGGTAAACTGACAGTCAGCAACCGGCGATACACTTTTAAAAATTTGCTTTAGGAATTCAATAGTAGCAATAGTAAGTTAGTAGTAGTAATATTAATTTATGATAACCGATAATCTCCTTATCTGACATCAAAAACAAATGTAAAAGTTTGATAAATTAGCTGTTACAACTATTGGCAGTACATCCCAAAAGGTCAAATTAACGATTCTTTTTTCAGCAAACATTTATTACTAATATTTTCTAACAATTTTTATATTATGTAACATGCATATATTTAATTATTTCAAGTTGTTCTGCTATTTACTGGAAAACTTGCGGATTTTTCAGAAATGTATCTTTTTTTTTTTGCAAATACATTTTGTCATTAAATCGTATATGTATCAGATTTGGACTGACACTATTACAAATATTTCTGTAAAATACTGTAAAGATTACTAGTTTTAAAAAGTAATTATCATATAAAACTGAATACAGCTAGGAGCCTGAGAAGAGATTTTGATATTCTTGTGATACTTTTCCTGGCAGATACAAATAAAGCATGACAGAAAAAATGACAGATAAGAATTATTAGTGGTGTAACCCTATTATTTGAAATTATTATAATTTCTTATCGAAGTTCCCACCCATAAATTAATACAGTAAAGTTGAATGCAAAATGTTAGATTGACTTGAAGTGATGTAACATCAGATCACATGCTTTTACTCAGGATGTCACAACAATTTTATCTCTGCTGCTGCCATCTTTTGCCTGCCAGTGTGTAGAAAACAATGACTTGGTGTGTTTACAGGAGATCCTAGACATGGTAAGATTGATAACGCATGCAATATATATAAATTAAAATGCATTGGGCTGTTCTGCTCTTTCACATTGCAGGTTATGCAATTGTTAATGCTTTAAAGTCTCAAATGTTCTCTTCAGATGGATGTGGATGCTGAAGATTATGATGGCAACACTGTCATGCACAGAGCTTGTGAAAAGGGGATCACTTATATAGTAAAGCATTTATTGTCTATTGGAGTGTCATGCCAGATGATAAACCGCTCTGGTTGTACACCTCTGCATCTTGCCATAACAAACAAGTAAGTGGTTTTGGAGGAACTGATTATTTAAAGTGTCTATATGTTATAAATTGAATTTAATAATAACCTTTTTTATTATCAATGTTTGAGGTGGCTTAAAAAACAAGACATTTCCCTACTTACTGGGTTATCTGTGAAAACCTGTATCTAGACTGATTTTTGTGTGAAGGACTTAAAGGTCCCATAAAATTAAAATAATTTTTTAGGATGCGAGTATTAGTATGTTTTTCATAAGGACATCTATAAGCTAGTATGCTCCAAAATAGTGACAAAATTCACATTTAGAAGATATAAACTTCTAAAGCGTGCAGTTTGTCACTTCTGCCTAAATGGATAAATTTTTTTGAAATCACAGCATGCTTCAGTTCCTCATCAAATCATCTGACCAATCAAAAGCTCTCTAGTATCTGACAGGTCCCGCCCCCCCTTCAAGATGCTTTTCATTTGATGTGCTTGATCTCAACCATTCTCACTGGCAGAGCTGTTATAAAACAGAACGCTATTGGCCGTTTTTAGGGGGAGGGGCGGCTATATTTCCCTCCCTGTCTTCATGTTTCAGTTGAGATTACGTCAAACAGGACCTTCAAGACATTTTTGGCAACACAAATCAAAAGAATGTGACATTTTTGCACATTACAGATCATCTGCCTTATGTTTGCCAGGCACATTGACGTGATCAAGATTTTGAACAAGGAAGGAGCAACAGTAACTCTAAAGCCTGTGCAAGTTGGCATTGAACTTATAAAGTGAGTCTTTCCAAACTACAGATGAACTCGTCAGTCTGTTGTGGTCCTTTGCATTCAACTTTACTTTTTAATTCAGGGCAGTTTGGCTTAAGGACTGTAAGCTTTTGCATGCGTGGTATTTAGCCGGTGCAGACATGAACCAGGATGATTACAATGGACAAACTGCTTTACATGCAGCTGTGGAAAGAAGGGACAAGCACATGGTTTCCAAACTTCTTGAATATGGCGCTACCCCTGAGGTATAATAAAAGTATATGTTCTTTTACATTATGTAAGTAAGAGATAATGTACATCTAGCTGGATGTTGTGGCAGAATAAAATCAAATAAAACTTAAAAGTGCATAAGTGCTTCATGTGTTGCTGATAAGACTAATCAGCAGCTCATGAAGCTCTTGTGCACTTTTTGTTGACACAAAAGTAAACATTTGACATAAAACATTGATCTGAGCTGCAATAATTTGCTAACAGTAAAGATTACAGAAAACATCTGGACGCAGCATAAATTAACCAACTTGTATTACTTTTCAGTCACAAGATGGCGCCAAATAGCCAAGAACAGTGTTGTGACAGATAAGCATGCAAATATATACAGTGCTCATCATAAATAAATAGTCGTGGCCAAAAGTTTTGAGAATGACACAAGTATTAGTTTTCACAAAGTTTGCTACTAAACTGCTTTTAAATCTTTGGTTCAGTTGTTTCTGTGATGTACTGAAATATAATTACAAGCACTTCATACGTTTCAAAGGCTTTTATCGACAATTACATGACATTTATGCAAAGAGTCAGTATTTGCAGTGTTGGCCCTTCTTTTTCAGGACCTCTGCAATTTGACTGGGCATGCTCTCAATCAACTTCTGGGCCAAATCCTGACTGATAGCAATCCATTCTTTCAAAATCATTTCTTGGAGTTTGTCAGAATTAATGGGTTTTTGTTTGTCCACCCGCCTCTTGAGGATTGACCACAAGTTCTCAATGGGATTAAGATCTGGGGAGTTTCCAGGCCATGGACCCAAAATTTCAACGTTTTGGTCCCCGAGCCACTTAGATATCACTTTTGCCTTATGGCACCGTGCTCTATCGTGCTGGAAAATGCATTGTTCTTCACCAAACTGTTGTTGGATTGTTGGAAGAAGTTGCTGTTGGAGGGTGTTTTGGTACCATTCTTTATTCATGGCTGTGTTTTGGGGCAAAATTGTGAGTGAGCCCACTTCCTTGGATGAGAAGCAACCCCACACATGAATGGTCTCAGGATGCTTTACTGTTGGCATGAAACAGGACTGATGGTAGCGCTCACCTTTTCTTCTCCGGACAAGCCTTTTTCCAGATGCCCCAAACAATCGGAAAGGGGCTTCATCTGAGAATATGACTTTGCCCCAGTTCTCAGCAGTCCATTCGCCATACTTTTTGCAGAAGATCAATCTGTCCCTGATGTTCGTTTTGGAGAGAAGTGTCTTCTTTGCTGCCCTTCTTCACACCAGACCATCTTCCAAAAGTCTTCGCCTCACTGTGCGTGCAGATGCGCTCACACCTGCCTGCTGCCATTCCTAAGCAAGCTCTGCACTGGTGGCACTCCGATCCCGCAGCTGAATCCTCTTTAGGAGACGATCCTGGCGCTTGCTGGACTTTCTTGGACGTCCTGAAACCTTCTTAACAAGAATTGAACCTCTTTCCTTGAAGTTCTTGATTATCCTATAAATTGTTGATTTAGGTGCAATCTTAGTAGCCACAATATCCTTGCCTGTGAAGCCATTTTTATGCAACGCAATGATGGCTGCACGCGTTTCTTTGCAGGTCACCATGGTTAACAATGGAAGAACAATGATTTCAAGCACCACCCTCCTTTTAACATGTCAAGTCTGCCATTCCCCCAATCAGCCTGACATAAGGATCTCCAGCCTTGTGCTCGTCAACATTCTCACCTGAGTTAACTAGACAATTACTAAAAATGATCTCAGCAGGTCCTTTAATGACAGCAATGAAATGCAGTGGAAAGTTTTTTTCAGGATTAAGTTAATTTTCATGTCAAAGAAGGACTATGGAATTCATCTGATCACTCTTCATAACATTCTGGAGTATATGCAAATTGCTATTATAAAAACTTAAGCTGCAACTTTTCCAATTTCCAATATTTATGTCATTCTCAAAACTTTTGGACACGACTGTACGCCCCCTTTTGAAAATGAATATTTGTATCAGTTTCACAGTGAATATAGACAATAATCTTTGGTACATTAAAAAAAAACCTAACATTTTATTAAACAGTACCATCTGGCAGTGTACAAAGATTAAATTATTTTGGGAAGAGGTACGAGTCATAAGTGAAAAGATAATTTCAAAACAAATCCTCCTTGACCCAAAACTTTTTTTGCTGGGCTTATATCTAGAGATCTCAAAGTATAGTAGAAGTGAACAAGTAATTATAGACCCCAGCTTGCTTTATGCTAAAAGATATGTAGACAGATGCAAAGACCAAACACTATTCAATGGATAAGACAGATGTTGTCAAGCCTGCCATTAGAAAAGATAACTTACATACTAAAAGCTAAACAGCATGTATTTGCAAACATATGTCCTTTCATCAGTTATATCAAAGATGTGGAATTAACAGAGGAAGAAGTTGGTGAATAATTTCTGTGTACAATGAGGTTCCAGTCTCACAGTTTTGTATTGATACACTCTTCAATACACATTTGTTGTACCATGTACTCAGTAGGAATATAATAGTCACTTTTGAATGGATAACCATTAAACAAAAAAAAGTTTTAGTTTGCTTAGTTTTTAATATAAATACATATTTTATTTTGCATATTTTGTAAATGCAGCAAGGTTATTGTTGTAAAAATTTTATGTAAAGTGTTGTATTTGAATGTTGCAAACTGAAAATTAAAATAACAAATATTATATTAAAAAAACAGTTTGGTCACCGAACATCTTTAAGAATAGAAAGATAATCATTTAAATTCAAACATTTAAATGTTTTTGCAAAAATGTTTTTGCAAAAAAAACTACTCAATTTCTTGTGTTATATATTTTTTATGTTTCTCTTGATTTTTCCTGATTAACATTTTATTTAATATTTTTCTTCAACAGTTTTTGGACTGTGAAGTTTTTTTTTTTTTTAAATAGTTTTGTTTTTGGCACTGACTAATCTAATGTGTATGCACAAATATATTATTGTAAAGCATCCTACATAAAATATTAATTTAGAAGAGAGATCTGTGAGGGGTGTACTCATTTATGCTGAACACTATATATATATATATATATATATATATATATATATATATATATAATTTTATTATTTATTTTTAACAGTCAAGTTGATTTGAAGTATCCATATGAGCCTGTGTTATTAGGTTTACTGGTTGTTATTTGAAAATAACATACCTTGGAATGTTGTGATTGACCAATCAGAATCAAGTATTACAGAGAGCAGTGTAATAACTCATAATAAACATAAAACATAATTTGATTTTCTTTGTTCTGAATGACAGCACAAAAGTCATAACTGGCAACCTTTGACATATAATTTCTCTTTTCCAGCACAAGAATATATGGGGAAAGACAGCAGCAGATGAAGCAAGAATGAAAAACCTGCATGAGATTTTGCTGCTCTTCAATCCACCTTATCCACTTAACTAACTTAACATCACTTTCAGGTTTATACCATGGCAAACACATTAGTCCTTAGTACAGTTAAGCACTACATTTTTCTTTCTCAATTCTCTATCTAACATTTACTCAAGAGATCAACTCAAATAAAGAGGGCATTTTATTTTTTTATTTCAAAATGAAAAGCATCAGTAGGTGCACATGCATGAACACTAAATATATTCCAGGGTAAACAGTGTCTAGTTGAGTCAGATTTGGCAGAAATACATGAACATATTTGTACAATTAATAGTGTGTCATAAAGTCATCTTGAATAACTTTGGCATCCTCGCATGTCATTTTTTGTATTGTCCAGCACAAGTTGCTGTTTGTTGTTGAGTTTAGTAGACATAGCTTGCAGTAAATAGAGACTGTGTGGATGCTTGGCCAGCCTGACCTGAGGGTTTGTATTCACCTTTTGATGCAAGACTATTAATCTGAAGGAAAAAACAAAGCAATAAAACATTAATATATGCAGATTAATTTATTATAGTAGACTTAAGGCCCAGATATACTTCAAATTAATTTGCTTTTTCATTTGAGAGCAAAAAAATGTACAAGTTTACAAGCATTCTAACAGCCCACCCTGCAGGAGGTGGGCTTGTAAACATGTGTCATGCTGCTGGCGTGTACCCCTAAACACGACAATGATGGCGGCTGTGAAAGGACACTTTCATAAAAATCTGGCAGTACCATTGATCTAGTTAATGGTACAGAAAAAGATCAAGCGAAGTAGATGGTATGTGCGTGCACGTAACTAAAACAGAGCGAATGATGCAGAGTTTGCTCTTTTTATTCAGCAAATGCAGAGCACAGATGGTTTGACGATCACCTGAAAAGGTTATAGCCATATGTGAAAGCACAGGACACTGATTTCCACTACAGAGAGAGTACAAGTACAAGCTTGTCAAACAAGGTGAGTTTTATAACAACCAATTGCGTAATCGCCATGAACCAATGGTAGCTCAAAGGTATTTAGGAGCCAAAATGAATTTATATTTACATTTATATAGCGCTTTTCTATACACTCAAAGCGCTTTACACATTGGGGGAATCTCCTCATCCACCACCACTGTGCAGCATCCACCTGGATGACGCGACGGCAGCCATATTGCGCCAGACCGCACACCACACACCAGCTGATTGGTGGAGAGGAGACAGAGTGCTGAAGCCAATTATGATATGGGAATGGTTAGGAGGCCATGATGGACAGAGGCCAGTGGGCAAATTTGGCCAGGATGCCGGGGTTAAACTCTTTTTCGAAGGACATCCTGGGATTTTTAATGACCACAGAGAGTCAGGACCTCGGTTTAACGTCTCATCCGAAAGACGGCGCTCACTGAGCAGTATAGAGTCCCCATCAATGTACTGGGGCATTAGGACCCACACAGACCACAGGTTGAGCAACCCCTGCTGGTCTCATTAACACCACTTCCAACAGCAACCAAGCTTTCCCATGTGGTCTCCCATCCAGGTACTGACCGGGCACAGCCCTGCTTAGCTTCAGTGGGCAACCATGTGAGAGTTGCAGAGAGCTAGCTGCCGGCAATTATTAACTTCGTTTTGGCCATATTTTGTTCTAAATTATGTCATTTTAGTTTGTTCTTCAACTTCATTTGAAGTATATTGGGGCCTTCATAAACTGCCAACACAATGAAGCACATTGTAAGTTATGGGTTACCTTGGCACGTGTGACGAAGGCGTCCTGTGAAGCCTTCTTGTTTGCTGCTTGTCCCTTCCAGGCAGAAAGAGCCGATGCCTGGAGAGCACGGCCATAAGAGAAGCTCAACTTCCAGGGTCTGTGTAGGGGCAGCTGGTTCATGGCATTCAGATTCAGAGAGGCCTCTTCCTCACTCTGACCCCCAGAGAGGAAGCAGATGCCTGAGAAGGAGAAAAGAGATGTTCAACGTTTGAAGAGCCTTCCAATGAAGACCACCAGCGGACTGTCTTACCTGGTACAGCAGCTGGCACAGTGCGTCTGAGAGCAGTGACTGTGGCCATGGCAACCTCAGCAGGGGTGTACTTCTTGGTGCAGGAGTGTCCAGCGGTGACCATGTTTGGTTTGAGCAGAGTTCCTTCCAGATAAACGTGGTGATCAGAGAGAGCCTTGTACACAGCTGCTAGGACCTTGGATGCAATTGGTTGAAAGTTATTGTTGATAGATAATTTTCTGTAATTCCTATAATTCTATATAAATTTCTATAGTTCTCTGCCTTTATGATTATTCTGGAGATAAGTTTACCTTCTCAGTGGCGTACTGGCATCTTTGCAGATCATGATCTCCGTCTGGGAGGATCTCAGGCTCTACAATAGGCACCAGGCCATTCTACAGAAACAAGGAAGAGTTCATCAGAAAAAAGGAAATCAATCTTTTTTAGATAGTTAAAAAAACCCTCAAATGGACCAAGAACATTTTGTTAGACGCACCTGTTGGCAAATGCTGGCATATCGGGCAAGGACATTGGCATTTTCAGCAATTCCAAGAGCGGAGGGGCAGCTGTCAGAGATCTTAAGCACACAACGCCACTTGGCAAAGTCACAGCCGTCCTTCTTGTACTGGGCACAGCGTTCAGACAGACCGTCCAATCCTGAGTCAAACAGATCAGACAACAGTAGTTCACTTTAAAATGAAAAAATAAAAGTCAAGATATAGTACTATCAAATTGAAGCTCAAAGTATACTTCAGCAGCGTACAGTCAGTGAGTGATGCAAAATTTTAACTTTCTTTGCAAGTATTTTGTCCACAAGATGGCAATGAAAAAACAAACACGTGATAAATTCAACTCAACTCAGTTCCAAACCTAAAAGCCTAATGTAATTTTTGCTGTTGTTTGAGCTCGTACACAATTCTTTTCCATTGGGGCAAATTGCTGATGCTCATATGATCATGATTATCGTACCATGTTCAATTTGTGAGCTTAGCTGAGTGGCACTTGAGCTCCAGTTATGGCAAAAAATTCAAGAGCTGTCGGCATACATTTGTCTTTTGTGTATGAGTCTATCTGAAGTTATCTATCTTACCAGTCAGGAAAATAATCTCATGGAACACTAGTGCTATATGATGTCACAGCATGACAGGGGTGGTCATCAGAGGTGATAGTTTACTTTGGACAAGGCTTTGTAATTCACGGTGCTGAAAAAGCTTTCTGAAAACAAGCTGAAACCTGTTTGTGAAGCAATCATTCACGGCTCGTAACAGTATTAAGCTCTTATGAGAAAGTGAGAGAGTGAAAGAGAGAGAGGGTGGCTCTGAAATCAATGAAAGTAATGTCTTCCTCTGTCCATGTTTTTGCCGTGGTATTTCATGCAATTGCTTCGGAATTCAGCAGGAAATCATTTGTATCCAAATGATTTTCACATCAACTCACTCGTGATGTGTGCAAACATACAATCTTCTGACCATCAGAATTCATTCGCTTAGTTTAATTCAACTCTCTGACGAAGAAGGCAACTTTGACAAAGAGATCTGGCTAATGATGTTTTCTAATGCGTGATTTTGTATTATAAAACATAATATAATACTTTTGCAAACAGTATTGTCTAGTTTTGGATAGCATTTAGTAAGTAGACTTACAAATGTTTGTGTAAAATAAATATTGTGAGAGAGAGAGAGAGAGAGAGAGAGAATGCGCATCTTGTTTGGCAAAAAGGTAATTTTATCTTTAATCTCTATTTCTTGAAATGCATCAGAAACCGAGCTGTAATTAAGTGAATACTTCTGACACAAACATGTCTAAATTTCTATTTTTAAACGATGGAAGTCAAATGTATTAAGTACTATCATTATATGAGAGATAACTGTGTGAGAGAGAGAATGTGCAAATTTCCACAAACATTTGTAAGTGCTGTTGTAAGGCAAAGTCCTTTTGGTTAGTTGATGACATTGGCCGTAGTTTTTCCCCTAAAATACATACACAGGAAACGTTTATTTTTATATTCAGTTCTAAATAGACAATGCCTCCCCAGATTAAGTAAACACATAGGATTACTGACAGGGATATCATTAGCATATGTTTACAAATGTAGACCATTTACAGTAAAAGTGAATGTTCTCCCATTCTTTCACCTCAATGTGTCATTTGCGTCTTCTTTTGTGTCACCTGGGTCGAATCTAGTTAATATTCATGGCCATTATCACTTCCCTGCATACACAGTGCTGACACAAAACAACTGATTTACAGCATTTAAATTACTGCATTGTTGCTTCAGAATGAGTAGTCCTAAGGATTTTTACGTGATTGTGTAGTGAATATTCTAGTCTGCAAGACAAATATCTCAAATATATTTTCCAGAAATATTTACTATGTTTTATGACTTTGTTTCTGTGACATTTTTTCCCTAAAACTTACAAACACACATTTTTTCTTCGTTGCATATCATTGTAGTGCAGTTTGAGCTGAATAAAAAAAGATTACATGTTAGCCAAGAGTAGAAAAAATAAGCACAAATGTCAGGGCATATCCAAACATCCCAAGGACCCCAAAATCACCTCAGAACTAATGGTTAAGGTCTTCAGAACTACTAGTTACTTCCAAGCTGGTTAGAGCATCTTTGGTTGGAGCTAAGCTATGCAGAAAAAAAAGGATGTTTGTTCAAACTAATTATGTAAAATGAGCTGAAACAACTTAATTTTTTAATGTTCAATCCACTTGAATTTGTAAAAAAAAAATAATAATTTAATTCCTTCATGTTGCCCCAACACAAATCGATTGTGTGGAACCCAGCATTTTTACTGTGTATTACAGTTTAAAGGGCCATTTACACAACGTTTTCAGCCAAAAACATGAAACCTTTTATGTGTTTTGCCCGTTTAGGGATGTTGACTGTGCAAATGAAGTATACTTTAAGCTTAAGATGCCTTTGAGTAAAAAAGTTACCCTGTGTGGTAGTCTCTCCATCTGTACCGGCCAGTCCTGCTGTGCCTTTGTCCACCTTTATGCAAGAACAAAGAAAATACTTGCTGCCAAAGCTAGAAAGAGGATCTTATGTTTGAATACAGACAGAAATGAGGCTTCTAGAGTAGGCTACATGACTCCTCCATTATGCTACAAGCATATATAAATGCATGAACACAAATGCACAGATACCTCACCTTGATACCAACTACGATGCCCTTGTCCTTGATGACCTTTGGAAAGAGAACTCCTTTGTCTGATTTCTGGTACAGCGTTTCATGGAAAAAGATGACACCACCAATGCTTTCAGAAATGGAATCATCCACTGAGAAGAGGAGGTCACGAAAACTACGGCGATTCTCTTCAGTGTTCTCCACATTTATCTTCTGAAAACGCTTTGCCATGGTGCCTAGAACATGAAACAGTCACCTAAGAACATGCATGACATCTCCAAAATATAATTCATTCTCATCTAGAAAGAATAACTTTAGTGTGAATAATAACGATGTAATTGCGCATTAATCTAAGCACTTTCATAGAATATTAATAGGCAATATGACAAGATATGGACAAAATAAAAATTCTATTTCATATTATGCTCTATAATTTATTTCGTGGTGTCACAAAATACATTGTTTACAGTAATACTTTGTCATAATTCATATGAGCTCAATATTACATGCCAGTTTACAAGTGCAATGTTTACAGTTTGCATTTATTTAGCAAACATTTTTTTTTATGTTGGACCTGTAAGCATTAGTTTTTTAGTGTTTTATATTTTAATAATACTTACTTTATATTGCTACATTTTTTATCACACATTTGCCCTGAAGTTATAAATAAATAAATGAGAAAAAAAGATCATTTATATGAGTACATTTGTGAGAGTATACTTTAAAAAGTAAAAAAGTCGTTTACATGTGGTCAATATATATCTAAACTTAATCTATATATTAATTGATTGAAATGGTATCATATCGTGATATATAGGCTATCATTATGCAATGATGACTTATGTGATATGAGACTTTTGTCATAACCTAATTATTAATTCTATTTCAAGACACAATGGTACCCTTATCCAATGCAATACGTTTACCTGTGGATTCATCTGCAGCCAAGATGCCTTTTCCAGGAGCCACAATGCGCTGGGCAATTGTGGCAAGCTCCTTCTTCTGCTCCGTAGAGAGAGCTGGAAACTGGTGTGTCATGCTGAGGGGAAAAAAGTCAAATCTTCAGCAAAAACACCAAAACATGTCATTAACAGAACTTCCATTATTCTGCTCACTGGGTTATACACTCTTGTCTGTAAATATTTGCCCTATCTATTGAACTTTAGTCCGGAGAAACACGCTGACTCCTCCTACTGAACAAACAAGTCCAGGGTTCAAGTCATCTTGCAGATTTGCAGTTTTCCGTGCACCCCCCCCCCCCATAAAGTCACACACGTCCGTGCAATATTATTAAACACTAGGTTTTATGCACTGTGCAAATGTTTATGAAAGTAGATAGCCTCCCCTTTCACATTCCATCTAAATGCGAATGCGGTGTAGATAAATTGCACAATATTTCGTACATAAATTGCACTGTTAAAACAATTAACTACCGACAGTCCTGACATAAAATAAATCTTTGGAATTTCTAACATGCATTAAAGAGCAGCACCTTAATATGTATTGTCATTACATTGCACAACACATCTGCACATTTGCTGAATTCAGCTGCACGTTCCCGTTTCAAAACAGTTTTCACAAAATCGAATTAATACTAACATGTATGCAATGTATAATATATGCAATGATAAATAAAAAGAGATTCAACGTCCTTACTTGAGTGGTTTGATGGTGAGTAGCACACGGTATTAAAAATGTATGCAGTGGCCTCTCCTCAATGACGCCGATGGATTTTAGTGAATCGGGACTGAACGAGTCGAACAGTCGGTATTTATTTGGGCTGAGAGCAGAGGCTGGACAGACGTGATGTGAACGGGCGTGATCAGCCTCCGGTAACGCCATTGGCTAAGGAGGTGAACGGGTGTGAGACACAATCTGCCTATGTGGACTTTGAAAGTAGCTGTTAACTCAAAAAGTTCCATAATCCATCCCTGAATGAAGTGCTAATATTTAAAACTTTAACACCTCTTCTTCTTTTTGTGTGTGTATGAAAACAATGTTTCAGTTGTGAAGTGGGAAACGAGATCTGAGATAACAGTTGACTTTCAGGTTTGTTTAGTTTTCTTGTTTTGCCCCTCAAGTATGTTCACCTTGCAAACAATGTGTGGAAGTCCCATTTTGTTTTGTTCTTACTAGTGCTACAGTTCCTTACTGCAATGCGATGTTACACAGACTAAGTTGTGCATATAGGAAAATACTGACAATAATTTAAACCAACACTTTATTTTGATGGCCATTGTAGCATTCTACACGCTACTTGTCAGCTAGCTGACATTAAATGGCCATAAACTGGCTGCTAACACTTTTAGTTGGTCCCCAACACACTGACTGCAAGTAGGCTTAATTATCAATTTAGTTATTCATTCATTCATTCATTCATTCATTTTCTTTTCGGCTTAGTCCCTTTAGTAATCAGGGGTCGCCACAGCGGAATGAACCGCCAACTTATCCAGCATATGTTTTACGCAGCGGATGCCCTTCCAGCTGCAACCCATCACTGGGAAACATCCATACACACTCATTCACACACATACACTACGGACAATTTAGCCTACCCAATTCACCTGTACCGCATGTTTTTTTGAAATTGTGGGGGAAACCGGAGCACCCGGAGGAAACCCACGCCAACACGGGGAGAACATGCAAACTCCACACAGAAACGCCAACTGACCCAGCCGAGGCCCGAACCAGCGACCTTCTTGCTGTGAGGCGAACGTGCTACCCACTGCGCCACCGTGCAGCCTCAATTTAGTTATTTGTAATTTATAATTATGTAAGTATTAGTAAAAAATAATTATGACTAGACAGTTTGCTAAGAATTCATTTTCAAACCGTACAAATCTATTTTTTAGAAGTTGCCTACATTTAGATTCTAGTATCTTTCCATGAAGTAGCCTAGTCATAGCCTATTCATCAGCTTATTAAATAGACACGTCGCAGTACGTCGCTAGTAGCTGTTCATAATAGATTCTAAAACTTGAGTAGAGATACCAGTGCTTATTTTATTAGTGAGTATTTTATTGGCCAAACAGAATCTGCATTCATTTTTTGCTATATCTGTGCAGAATTTTGTAAATAAAAATATGTGGATGAATACAGAATGGTTTTGGGAGTATAGTAACTAAAAACCTAAAACATGAAATACAAAAATAATAACTTTTATTTAATGTTTACAATGCATATCCAAATTGTTCGGTGAAGCAAGTCATCTACCAAAAGACAAATCTGTTGTTACTAACAAATGTTTTTGTTGCCACTTACATGACTGACCTGTTATTGAGATATCTAGTAGTGCTTATTTATTAGATAAGTAAGTACCAGTATATAAAACAAACTACTACTATCTAATTAATAATAGGATCCAATAAAGTACTTATATTATTTAAAAATGTATAAAGGACAACAACGTAATGAGAAGTAGATTAATCAGGCTAAAGTGCATCAACTTATTTTACTAACTTGCTACTAATACCTATAAATAAAGTTAGTTGGCATGTAGTTGCAAATAGTCAACAGAATGTCTAAAAAAGACCAAACTAGATGCTATTATAGATCCAGACAACATATGACGTGAAGCCAGGTTGACACAGGATGTTCTATTAACTGCGTGTTTGGATGTGCAAAGAAGCATAATGAAAAACAGCATTCATTTGATGCTTTTAAACCATAAAGCGCATGCTGTGTTTTCGCATACTTGTCACATGCCTTTACAAATATTTCAAGTAAGAGATGTATCCTCAGTTGGCACTTCATGTAAATGACTAGAAATAATCTAAATGCCATAACCAGTCCTTGTGTAGGAGAGCGGTTAAACAAGCTTGCCTGATTGCTTTTAAAACATCAATCACAAACACAGAAAGTGAGGGTTGGGAGAATTACATCAACTGCGATTGACGAAATCATTTTGGCAGACAAACAAGGTCTGTTGAAAGGGTTTGAGGAGTGAGGCCGTCGATAAGCTCGCTGTGTGATGAAGTCAAAGATGTGCAATGATACACTGATATACTTTAGAGCAAGAGATTGGTTTAGACGGGCTTTCACAACATGAACTCTGCATTCAAAGGCAAGAG
Organism: Danio jaintianensis; assembly: GCA_903798115.1. Classification (NCBI taxonomy): domain Eukaryota; kingdom Metazoa; phylum Chordata; class Actinopteri; order Cypriniformes; family Danionidae; genus Danio; species Danio jaintianensis. The sequence continues at coordinate 24,483,872 of CAIGQV010016735.1, forward strand.
TCTCAAATGCATGCTCAAGGGCAGAGTCCACATATAGTAGTTCGTGCACAGAGCGTGGCACACATAATTGCATTGATGCAACCCTTTGATAGATAAAGAGCACACATTAGGTTTCCATGTGTTATGGGGATTTTCTATATAGATCTAATGATTTTTATACCTTTCAAAACCTATATTCAATTCCTACACTCAAAAAATGACATTTGCTGTTTGTTCAAACTACTTATTTTAAATGAGCTGAAACAACATAAATATTGACTATTTAATATTGAACATTTATGTTCAATGCACTTAAATTTGTAAAAACTAATAAGCTAACTTAATTCCTTCATGGTGTCCCAACTCAAATCGATTGTGTGTAACCCAGCATTTTATTTTTTACAGTGTAAACCTAACCCTTCCCCTAAACACAATTTTCAATGTCCCAAATAAGATCAACACATTTAGAGTATAATACTTACTATCCAAATACATGCACAAAAATGCTTGAATACTGAGCAACTGATAAAATGTCTCCACTCAGATTCTTTTTTCTGCTTTTTATATTTTTGATAAAACATTGGGTCTCATTCATTAATAATTGTGTACGTTTTTTCGTATTTATTCGCACATTTGTACTTCTAATGAAAAATTTCATGCATAAATTTGTGCATACGCATGTTTAGTAAATGAGACCCATTGTTTTGGGCTGCAAAGACTTGACACAAATTTTTATATCCAGCAACACTTATATGAATGAAAAAAGGACAGATAATTGCATCTGTACAAAAAAAAAATCTAATCAAATATGTTGGAGACTTCCCAGTGTTTTCTTGTTTTTCTCCCATCTGGGAAAATGAACTTTTCAGCAGGCTAAAAAAAAGGATAGCTCACCCCAAAATGAAAATGTTGTCATCATTAACTCACCCTTAAGTGGGTTCAAACCTTTATGGGTTTCATTTTTCTGCTGAACACAAAAGAAGATATTTTGAAGAAAGCTGAAAACTTGTAACCATTGACTTCTATATGAGAAACAAATACTATGTAAGTCACTGGTTACAGGTTTTCAGCTTTCTTCAAAATATCTTTAGTGTTCAACAGAAGAAGGAAAGATTTGGAACAAGTGAATGGAGAGTAATTGATAACAGAATTTTCATTTTTGGGAGAACTATCGCTTTAAATTGTATGGTAAGATTGAAAGATTGTATGAAGTTAATATATTAATGTCATTTGATAATTAAAATTTCAGGTACCTCAGAAACACTTTTTTAAATATTTGCAACTGAGAAGCTTTATTTTTATATGCATGCTTAAAAAAGTCTTCTCAACTCCCCATTTTCAATAGTGGAAACCCTTATATATAGCAAGATTGCTCCATTAAAGGGCAGATTGCCCACTGCATAGCATAATGAGAGAAAAACATAAAGTTCTGAGAATAAAAGCAAAGTATGGATCCAAGATATAAAGAATGATATTCCATTAGATGACTGAAATACAATTTGTTTAAATGCACAAACATAAACTCTTGGTTCTAGACTCCTATATAATTGGTTCAAGAGAACTTATATTATCCATGTAAGATTAAGTAAATGCACTTTAATTTTTTTAAACTTTGTTAAAAGTTAAGATATTGAAGAAACTTACACCTTTATACATACCTGATGTAAGTTTTGGGGGTATAGTATTGTGTTTTTTGTAAAACTTAAAAAAACCAACAAAGATATGGCAAACAGAACATTGTTTTGTATATTTCATTATATTTGAACTACACAAACAGAATTGATCTAGGTGAAACTGGTTTTCTTACGTTGTGACGCAACATCAGGTTATTTATCTGTGGTTTAATATTGTAAAAGTGAGGTAATATTTATTTGGCGGATTGATAACCATTAGTATAAGCACACTTTTATTGTAAATACGGTCATTAAACTATGATTAGTGTTGGAAAAAAACATTTGTGTTTATGTGGTTTAACAATGGTGTTTTTGGTTTTAACTGTAGTCAAACCATTCATTTTCATACACACAAACACGGATATGGTGTCACACGATTATTCAGGAAACAGCTCTTATTTTCATCGTTTGAAAGCATTTTTGCTTCCTGCTATTTTGTGGAATTTGCATAAATGTTTAATTTATTGGATATCTATTATTGTATAGTTTATAGACCCTTTCTAAATATTATATATAAAAAACTAAATCCATGTCTGTCACTTCTTATTCAGGGTTAAAGGGATAGCTTTAGCAAAAATTAAAATAAAAAATCAAAAATTATTACTCACCCTCAATATGTTCGTTCTTGCTGTTGAAGAAAAATACATATGCATAAACAAACATATATATTTTGAAGAATCTCCTGCAGAAGATTGAGTAAAAGCTCAAACTTGTTTGCAACAAGTGGAGGGTAAATGATTACTGAATTTACATGTGTTATATATATATATAAAGAGAGAGAGAGAGAGAGAGAGAGAGAGAGAGAGAGAGAGAGAGAGATATAGATATAGCATTTATTGTAAAATGAAAATAATGTCGAGAATGCCAACATAGAAGCTTTTTATCTTTTTATCTGTTCAAAACAAGATAAAAAACACTTTACTGGAATAAAATGAAACTTTCAGACAGAATATGGACCAAACAGATCATAGTTAACAACACAAAGAAAACCTTCAAATGCAATGAACAAAAAACATGCAATATCCTACATGCATCTTAAAAACGGGAGGGTTTTCTGTAAAAGAAGACCATATTTATCAATCTACTCCAATGTATGTGACCAGGGCACTCTTCGGAATTCAATGAGGCAAAATTCTGTAAAAAAAAAAAAAAAGAAAAACAAGCAAAACATGCAGCAGAGCTGAAGTGGTTTAAAGGAAAGCTCTTAAATTTGTTTATATAAGCAATAGAAATGATATAACATTAAGGTTTATTTTCATTAATAGTTTTATTAATAGCATCATTCTTTTAGGTTTTCTTTTTTTTGCTTGTTTATAAAAGTTACAATTATTAAAGTGGGTAATTATTATTAGGTCATTCTTTAGTTTGTTTACTTTTCTATTATAACGATCTTATTTGAAATATTATTATCATCATTGTTATTATTGTGTAAGTGTTAGTGTTTTTTCAGTTCTTTCAATGTGCATTCGTGTCATAAAATGTATGCATGTCATATTTGAGTTTTTGGAATAAAAAGATTTGTATTAAACTATTTGTGGTAGTAAAATTATTATATATCAATTTGTGTATAATATTCCTTTTTTATTTATATGCTGGATTTTAGATAGCAACTTAGCAAGCATAGTATGTCATTTCATCTGTTTTTATGTTTGTTTAAAACACACACACTGCAGGTAATTTACAGTTGAGCTATGTGTGTTTGGGGTGCAGCGGAATGCCAGGCGTAAGACAGGGAGAATATGGCGACTCCGATCCAGACAGGCAGAAGTCTTCCGGCCGGGTCTTGAACCCCGGTCCTTTTTGTTGCGAGGCGATAACGCTAACCACTGAGCCATCGAGCCGCCGTAGCAGCCGCGGGAAAAAAACGCTGGATTTTATAACATCAAGTACCGCATCTCAATGCCCCTTTTTTCAGCTTGCCTTTTTAATTACTATCTTTTATTTCTCTCTGCGGATTGTCCCTTTCCCCCTTGGACTGTTTCTATTGTTTTTCTTTTCCCTTCACTCATAGCATGCCCTCTTTTGGCCTGGAGAGCTTCTAGTCATCAATGACAAAGCATACAACTTTGAAAAAATTCCCAAGTTCTGCTGGTTGACGCACAAGCCGAATTTTTCTTGCCAATCTTCAGCCAATTGTAATCGTTTGTTTTGGTTGGATTTAGAATTTCCCCAATCCTCGCGGGATCAGAGTGAGTGCTCCTACTTGGCCCTACGCTGATCCACTTTCTGCAGTAGCATCGACAGGTTTTTATGTTGCCGCTACGAGCGCTGTTTCTCCTCGACGGTGGGGCACATTTTCAACTGTCACCTAGACTGCAAACATAGACTCAACACAGCTCTTCAAGCAGCGTGCTGTCATTTCTGTTTAAATCTTCGTTAATTTGCAATTGTACCCGTTTTAAAGGGCATTGCGGTGACGCAAAAAACACAAAGGGGATTGCTGCATTCCAGACGTGTCTCTCCTGCTTTCTACATGGAAATGATGTCGAGAATGCCAAACAATGCACTGAGCTCGGACGAGGCAGCTTGAGGCGGGACGTGGGACACGTCTGACGGCCGAAACTCACCTTTCGTTCGCCGTGTGATTGACAGGCGGTCCGGCCAATCACAATGGCTGCTTTGCTTTACCCACGCTCCGAGGATCACGAGGACTCGCCTCTCCCAGGTAAGCAAATCCGTGCTTTCTTTCTTTCGTAGATTCATCATTGTTTTGTCTTGTTTGATATGGCTGCTGTTTTGTGCTTTGAATTATGTGTTAGGGAATCGCTATATATATAAATATATATAAAATGTATGAAACCTTTTAATTCCATTCCAATGATCCGAACTCCCCGTCATTGTAGGCTGCAGCTTTTCTGTCAGAAATCAGTAGGACATTTTTTACAGAAATTAGTCACTTTTTTTTGGGAAGTTTTAGGCAAGCTACTGTTTGGGACTAAATTTGCCCACTTTTTATTAGGAGTAAACTTTTAGCAGAGTCTATTGTAATGTCTTAAACAGCTGATGTAAAACAGTAAAATGCTCCATCACACAGCACAGCTTATAGTTTGGTGCAAAACAAACAGTTCGCTTATCCTGAACAGTCCTTGTTAAAAGGCGTAAAATAATAAATGACTGTACTAAAAATGATTCGCTTTGAAATGACGGAAAGTTTTCTGACAGATGGGTAAAGCCCACTTCAAAGTGGTTTGAAGGATAGCAACAAAGTATGAAGATTTCACATGACGGGGAGTATTTTGAGACCGCACTATGATAATCAATAGTTTTGGAGGTGTAAAAAAATAAAGCTCTTTTCATCTGTGACGCAAATATGTGACTTGACTTTATTTTGCGCATGTGTGCTCTTCACAGTTTGAAGGAGGTGTTTTTCAGCAAAAGGGAGCAGTCTGACAAAACTCCTGAGAGGTGTGTGTGAACTATCAGTAAACCCCTGATGCGTTATTATTGTGTGCTCCTGCGTCAATAATTATGTGAGTGTGTTTGTTTGTTTGTGTGTGTGTCTGTACACAGAGAGTCTGAGAGATTTGCTGGAGATGAGCGTCGAGAGCGTGACTCCTGCAAAGACCCCAGTGACAGACGAGTCTCCGTATGGATCCCGTGGGCTGGTCTGACGACCCGCCGGTGACCCCCTGAGGCCTGCAGCTTTGCCACGACGGGACGTCCATCCTTCTCAAGCCTCCGGCGCCCAGACTGCAGCTCTGCACAAGACGTTTGGCCAGAGGCGCTCGCTCGGCTTAGGACCAGTGGAGCTGCAGATCGGTGGTGTCGCTCTTCAGTGTTTCGGCATTGAGCGGTGACATTTACATTACAGTGAACGGAACTAAACTAAACTTCAACTGGGACCACGGAACCGAAGCTGCTTTTTTTAATTTACTAGAACTTCATCTACGTTAAGCTGCTTTGACACAATCTACACTGTTAGACATTTCTGTAATTTGCACAGTTATTTACTGTATTTCACCCAGTGTAATACTGCAAATTCTTTTTACAGTAAATAACTGGATTTAAGGGGCGTCACGGTGGCGCAGTGGGTAGCACGATCGCCTCACAGCAAGAAGGTCGCTGGTTCGAGCCTCGGCTGGGTCAGTTGGCATTTCTGTGTGGAGTTTGCATGTTCTCCCCGTGTTCGCGTGGGTTTCCTCCGGGTGCTTCGGTTTCCCCCACCAGTCCAATGACATGCAGTATAGGTGAATTGGGTAAGCTAAAATTGTCCGTAGTGTATGTGTGTAAATGAGAGTTTATGGATGTTTCCCAGTGATGGGTTGCAGCTGGAAAGGCATCCGCTGCGTAAAACATATGCTGGATAAGTTGGTGGTTCATTCCGCTGTGGCGACCCCAGATTAATAATGTATTTTAAATACATTTTTAAAAGTAGACTACTTAAAATACCTCAAAATAATACACGCTATCCACTCTAAAGTGTCACTACGAATAAATAAAAAAATGATAATAATTTTTAAAAATCATAGAGATGCCCAGCATATAAACGAACCTCGCAACACAATAAATCATGTTTGACAGCATCGTAATGATTTGTTTATAAGCGTCATTAAGCTGTGTTGATGTCACTGCAGCAACATGCACCGCAACACTGTCAGTGACACATGCCACTAATGTCAGTACATGCCACTAATGTCAGTGAGTGACACATGCCACTAATGCCAGTAGGCCTACATGTCATGTCAGTACATGCC
>CAIGQV010016735.1:24490227-24501598 GCA_903798115.1 Danio jaintianensis
CTACATGTCATGTCAGTACATGCCACTAATGCCAGTAGGCCTACATGCCATGTCAGTACATGCCACTAATGCCAGCAGGCCTTCATGTCATGTCAGTACATGCCACTAATGCCATGTCAGTACATGCCACTAATGCCAGTAGGCCTACATGTCATGTCTGTACATGCCACTAATGCCAGTAGGCCTACATGCCATGTCAGTATATGCCACTAATGCCAGTAGGCCTACATGTCATGTCAGTACATGCCACTAATGCCAGTAGGCCTACATGCCATATCAGTACATTCCACTAATGCCAGTAGTCCTACATGCCATATCAGTACATGCCACTAATGCCAGTAGGCCTACATGTCATGTCTGTACTTGCCACTAATGCAGTAGGCCTACATGCCATGTCAGTACATGCCACTAATGCCAGTAGGCCTACATGTCATGTCAGTACATGCCACTAATGCCAGTAGGCCTACATGCCATGTCAGTACATGCCACTAATGCCAGTAGGCCTACATGCCATGTCAGTACATGCCACTAATGCCAGTAGGCCTACATGCCATATCAGTACATTCCACTAATGCCAGTAGGCCTACATGCCATATCAGTACATGCCACTAATGCCAGTAGGTCTACATGTCATGTCAGTACATGCCACTAATGCCAGTAGGCCTACATGTCAGTGATCTTGTGACATGTGCCAGTAGGTGTCAGTATAAGCACATGTTATAAGCACATTAATGTTATAAGTTTCTCTTTGCTTTAATATTTAAAAAGGATTAGGCAAATTACACTTATTATCATATATGCATATATGGTATGTATTTACAACATGCATTTTAATATAATTTTATTTTAATATAACTTTATAAAGTATATTATTTAAAAGACCTTAAAATGAAAATAAATAAATAAATAAATTAATAAATGAACAAACAAAGAGAAGTCCATATTGTAGCCAACAAAGTACAGCCACGATGCAATAATATACGGCACAACAGATCAGCATGTCACAATAAGTTTGATATCCACTGACATGTATTGTCAAATGACTAAATATTATTGTAGCAATAAATACCGAAAATATAACTACGAATAAATAAATAAAAAATGCTTATAATTTAAACATCATGAAGTAGTCCAGCATATAAACTAACTGACAATAAATCGCAATAAATCATGTTAACAGCCGCGTAATGATTAAATATCGTTTTGCGCGTGTTGATTAGTGTCATTAAGCTTCGCCGGGTGTCGATGTCACTGCTGGAGATGTCACTGCAGCGACATGCAGCGCGACATTCTCACTGACACCGGTCACTACACATGCCACTACCGAGTGACACATGACAGTGAAAACCGGACGTGCCACCAGAAGTGTCACTACTCTTAGTGGCATGTGCCAGTGGCATCTGTACGTCAGATGTCGTGTCACTTCATGTTAAAACTGCTTCTCAAATAACAAAGACCAGTAAGCAATCAAGGTAAACAGATAAAAAAAAAAAAAAGTTGTGTGGAGGTTGTGGAGTGTAGTATTGTATTCTTATCTGTATTTTTGGCTTTTTTTCTGTGGTTTCAATCTAGAAAACTGGGAGCCTGCCTGTGCGAACTGGAACTCATGCAACGGTAAGTACTGTACATCTGTTTGTTTCTCAATATAGTACTCTTAATACAAAATGTGTCACATGTTTAGTTGCTAGCTAAGTTAAAGAAACAATTTTTCCCTTTTTTTTATCAAGCCATGTAGTAGGTTTTTTTATTTTTATCTTTGTTTATAAAATTTTTGAGCAGTTTGAGGTCTGTCATGGGGTCAGACATTTTGTAATACAATAATTAGTATTAGGATACATGCATTTTTCCTATGTATTAAATGTGGGGGTTTTTCCCCATTTCATGTTGCCTGAATATTTTTTTGTATGAATAAATCCAGAGGATGGAACAAAATGCACAGCAACAACCAGAGTGAGCCAGGAGAAGACAAGAGAAGTAGTGAAGAGGAAAATGACAGCCATCAACAACAGTGTTATCCATATTTCACCAGCTAACTGAGAACTTGGATTAGGTGAGACACTCTCAAAAGTTGTATCAGCATCCAGTCTGTTTGTAGATTATTGGGAATTGTTTTTGGGGTAATATTATTATTGGGAATGCCTAAAACAAATGGTCTAAACATGTGCCTTGTGAATCACCCCATCACAAATGCTACAATGTTTTTGTAAAACCTTGTCGGGACCTGTTAAAAAATAAACAGCACATTCTGGTTAGTTATATTTTTAAACATGGTAGTGAGCTGGTCCTGAGCAGGAGCCAGTTGCTCAGTACAAGCTGAAAACTAGCTCAACCCCGCTGCCATGCTTCAAAATAATTAACCAGTATATGATTAAAAAAACAACAACAATTATTTATTTATTTTTTTAAACAAGGCACATGCTCATTCTCCAAAATAATTCTAAATATGAATCTGCACCTTTAAATATTTTTTTTAACAAAAACTGAACATCATATCTTGTAATGCATTGCAGGGCTGAAGTAAACAGCATGTTTGTGTAGGTCTTGCTAATAAAATGGTATATCAGTAAACCATAACCAATATCAGTATATCATAACTGTTTAACCAACTTCTAAAGGATTGTTAGGCTGCATTAATTAGGACAACCGGTACCAGGAACACTTCCCAAAAGACATGATTTGAAAGGCATCTATGCTTATGTTAGTCTGTTTCTCCTTATTCCGAGGTCTCCGTAATCCTGGACCGGGCCGTATCCTGAGCAGATGCTGTGGTGGTCATGGAGGAGTGGAGACTGAGAGACTGATTCCTGAAAGACCTCAGTGACAGACGAGTCTCCGCATTGATCGTAGGCCAGCCTGGACACCCGCCGGTGAGCTACACACACCCGCAGCTTCTCCAAGACAGACGTCCAGCATTCTCCAGCCTCCGGCGCCTAGACTGTAGATCTGCACAAGACGTTTGGCCAGAGGAGAACTGGTCGTGCCCAACTCAGCCTGGTATTTCTCGAGTTTTTGTTTTTGTTTTTTTCCTACACTTTTGTCGATTGGCGAAGTTTGTTTCTCACCAATGGCTTTGTTGGCTTCGATTGGTGGAGCTGTGCATCAGTGGGCTTGCTCTTCAGTGTTTGGACTTTCAGCGGTGACATTTACATTACACTGAGCTGAAGTAAACTGAACTCCAACTCTGAAAACTGGACTGAAGCAGTTTCAATCGACTAGAACGTCATCTAGCTGCTTTGGCATCTTTGATCTACATTGTAAAAGCGCTACAGAAAGATTAAAAGATGTAGCTATAGAAAGATAAAGATTAATTGCATTTGAACATGTGAATTCAGACATTGCTGAGCATTTTACACCAGAATTATACATTTTTTTCCCCCAACAATATGCAGTTCAGACCATTAAATTAGTATTGTACATGTATGTTTGTGTGATTTATTTATTTATTTTTAGTCTGTTGTTTTGAATGCCTAATGTAATGTTCACACATTTTCCCTAAGTGCTTTAAGTATTGTCAGTGTTTTTAAGGATGGAATATTTTGTAATTGTGTCTGGTTTAATGTCAGTAGTACTAAGTACAATTTTTTTTTTTTTTCTACCAACAATATGCAGTTCAGACACTTAAATTAGTTTTGTACATGTATGTTCGTGTGCTTTGTCGTTTTAAGTATTTTTCTTAAAATAAGATGATTTGAATGTTTGAAATGTAATGTTTTCACACATTTTTCTTAAACGGTTTAAGCATCTCCACTGTTTTAGATAAAGAATGTTTATTTTGTTAATATTTTGTAATCGTGTCCTTTTTATGTCAGTAGTACTAAGATAATATTGATACAATTATATGATAAAATATTTAGGACAAATGAAAAGGTTTACAGTAGTAAACGGTTTAATTTGTTGTTGTTGTTTTTACAGTAATTAACCGTTTTCAGACACTAATACATGTTTCAACAGTAAGTTACTGTAAAAACCCTTTGAAATGTCTAAGTGTACTTTGTAAAAAAAAGCGCTCTAGAAATCGAGACTAATTGAATGATGATGATGATGATGGTGATGTGTATCCGTTCACAGACTTTTAAATAATGATGCCAAAATTTTTGCACATATATTTGCTAAAAGACTGAAATTTGGATTAGAGGACATTATTGATGAAGAACAGACTGCGTTTATTCAAGGAAGACATATTAGTAACAATATCAGAAAGATTTTAGACATGGTGAATTATAATGAGTACATTTTAGACGGCTTGTATTACCTGTTGATTTCCAAAAGGCCTTCGACACTGTAGAACATGATTTTATTGTTTAAAACGGTTGCATTTTTTTGGGATTTTGGTAATTACTTTTCAAAAGCTGTTAATACCTTACACATAGGATGTACTAGTTCTGTAAAATTGGCCCGAGGAACATCTAAAAGATGTACAAATTGGCAGAGGAATAGGACAAGGGTGTCCGTTTTCTCCATTTCTATTTTTGTTAGCAACCCAAATAATGGCTTTTCATCTCAAGAAAGGATATTTTCAAGGTATTACAACTATGGGAAAAGAATTTAAGTTATGTCAGTTTGCAGATGATACAGCACTCTTTTTTTTTTTTTTAAAGAACGAACATCAAGTTAATAAAGCTGTTGACTGTATTAATGCATTTTCATTTGTATCAGGACTATATGAATTTGAGTAAATCGGTCATGTTACCCTTGAAAAACTGCAATTTATCAAATATATCTGGTATTCCAATCCAGAACACTGTGACTTACCTTGGAGTAATTATACGTGAAGATGAAAAAAATAAAATAAAATCGCAGTGATTTAACTTTGACCCAGTAATTAGAAAAACTAACAACAGATTTAATATGTGGCTACAAAGGGATTTATCTTTGCAGGGGAGGGTCCTCTTGTCCAGGGCTGAAGGAATTTCAAGATCCGTTTATGTGTGTTTGTCACTTGATATAGCTATTAAAATAGTTTAAAAGTTGGACAAATTACTTTATGATTTTATTTGGAAAAGAAAATCACATTATTTAAGAAAAGAGATACTATGCAATTCAAAGGTTTTAAATTAGGAAACCCAAAATAATGTATTTAAAATTAATTGGATTACGCAATATTTAAAGAAGAAAGATAGTATTTGGAATACATTCCCAAATTTCTTGTTTAAGTCAGTTGGTGGTCTTGAATTTTAATTAAAATCTAATAATTGTGTTGACAAAATTCCATGGCATGGACATTGGCCTATAAACATAACTTTTCCCCTAGAAGATATTATATTTGGAACAACAGAGACATTTTATATAAACAGAAATCTTTTTTTTTTTTTTAAAGGATTGGTTTGAAAATAATATAATTTTGCTTAGCCTGTTAATCAATAGTATTGGAGACGTATTATCATACAAAGAGTTTCATGACAAATGTCAAATTCCATTTAGACCCAGAGAATATGCAAATGTAATGGATGCTCTACCTCATAAGGTATTACGTCTTTTTATAGAAATGAATGCAGTGAAAACCTTAATTTGGACGCTATAAGTAATACAATATTCATTGGAAATATTAATATTTAAAAAAAACAACATTTCAAATAAATGCATTACAAATTGAATAAATGGTGATCGTTTTTTTTGGTCATCCATATTTGGAGACTTAAATGAGCGTAAGGCTTGAAGAATGGTTGACAAATTCTTTGTTAATAACAAAGTAAAGGAAGTTTCCTATAAAATATTGCATAGAATTTATGCAGCGAAACATGTATTGGAACGTTTTAAATTCAATATTGACTACTCCTGTGAATTTTGTTGTAACGAGAAAGAAACAATTTTTTTCTTTTATTTTTTCATTGCATTTATACAAAGATATTTTGGATTGATATTGAGAATTTTTATTGCAAGGACACTTGATACAGCTGTTAAATTGGGTGGGTCTGATATAATGATATATGTGAATGATTACAACATAGAAAAGGATAAAACTTTTATTATTCAACTAATGGTTATAATGGGAAATTTTCATATACACAAAATTAAGTGGTCGGGTGGTAAACCAAATTTTTTTTTTCTCATTTCATTAACGAATTCAAACAATATTGCAATATGGTATATAAACAAATGTAAATCAAAAAAGCTCTCAAGGCCTCTGATATTATCTGTCAATTCAATATATATAATTTTTTGTATTCATTTTAATTTTATTTTATTCCTCTGGGTGTATTTTATTCTATTCTCTGCTTGTAATAATACGTACTGTTGGCATATTGTGTGATTTGTATTTCTCATGTTGTATATGTGTTCATATGCAATTAGAAAAAAAATGACAAAAATAATAATATGACCTTGTGATTTTTATAAGACATGGAAGCTTTTTATTTAGTTCAAAACAAGATAAAAAACACTTTACTGCCACCTAGTGGAATAAAATGAAACCTTCAGAAAGAATATAGGGAAAGGCTTGCAGTTGGTCCTACCACCGTTTGGTGGCGCTGCAGTTCTGACACCTCCGTCAGCTCAGTGCGCAGTAGAAGAGAAGCAGCGCTTCCGGGAGGTGGATCGGCCGCTGTATGAAGCGCAACAGCTACATCCACAAAACATTTTCACTGTCAATCAAAAATAGGTAAGAAATGATCACAGGTGCAAAAGCAGACTTAGTTAGACCGTTGTTAAAAAATGCACCGTGGGTTTTCACTGCTGAGTGGCCTCTGATCTTAGCGTTTTCATATTTGAGGGTTTTGCTCGTGATTACACCGGCTCGTAGCAATTTGAACAATAAATATATGTTCTCACATTAGCATTACTGTACAGTGTATTAAAGAGGCCCACGAACAACAAAATACCACCGAGTAACCCTTAATGTTATTAAATATGTATACCACGCAGTACCGTTGTATTTTTGAAGATACCATGGTATTATCATATGATCGTGTGCTTTGTTACTAGTACTTTTTTGTATAGTCATCTGTGTTAAGATACATTCAAGTGTAATGATTAGTAACATTACTCCTGTACTATAGTTATTAATGAACTACAACTATGGACAGTTATAGTGTAATTATTAACACTGCTAAAACACTTAAAACGTACAAAGAATGTTCGAATACGTAAAATGTCAGCCATGCAGTGAAACATTGTCCTATAACAGTTATAATAACAATGGTTACTCTTATTATAATCATTTTAATCACATAATAATTGCATAGTAATAACAGTAACCATTGTTGTTGCACATAACATTTTTTTGTTATAAAAATAAGTAATCATAGTAATTTTGATAATAATAATTTGTGATGAGTTGTGACTGTGTGTGGTATTTATCTCTCAGGCTCTTCTATACAGAGGTGGTGTTGACGGGAAGTGATGTCAGGTCAGAAACGCCCCAGTGACGCCGGCAGCTCTACCACCCTTGGTGCTCCTCCAGAGAAGAAGAAGGGAGGTGAGGATGGAGAGGGTATGAGCACTGGATCAGGAGGAAGCACGGCTGTAGAAACCGTCATCAAACTGGGAGGAGGGGCCAACTTGGTGAGATGCTCTTTTTGTGTAATTTGAGCATACTGTAAAAAAATTGTTGCTTCCTTAAAGGCATAGTATGTAATTTTCGCCAGTAGAGGGCGCCAAATTCACAACAAACAAATACATATTCGATGATGCTGAGACTGATTGTGGAATCGTGGCAGTTTTCGAGGCAGAGTAAGGGGCCGATCACACCGAGCGTGCTTTTCCGTTCCAAAAACGCGAGGCGCACTACACTGCCTCTTTTTGCGCCTTTTATGTCTCTAGGCAACGACTGAATCAGCTAGGTATTGTGCGAGAGTGTTGCTGTTGATATTAATATAATTAAAAAATTTTTATAATATTGTGATATTCAAGATTTGTGTCATACAGCACCGGATAACTCAAAACAGCAACCACAAGTCTCTCCTCCATCTTCAAAAGTCTCTGTAGTTGTCTTGACAACACAAACACTGCAGGCACCTCAACGGAAACCTCGCCTCTGCTTTCATTTGATTGGAGAATGAAAAAGATGTGACTGATGTAATGCACTTTTTTTTTCGCTCAGAGTTGACTTTTTTCAACTGCGAGCGCAGAATGCGCAACGGCAAAAATGCGAGGCGCAGCAGGTGGTTAAAACGCGAGGCGCGCAGGGCGCATAAGCAGCGTGCACAACGCTCGTGGCCGTTAGTAAATCATTCAAAAAAGGTGCCTCTTAACGCAAAAGCGCATTCGGTTTGATCGGCTCCTAAAGCTGAAAGCAGTCGAAGTGAAACTAGATGCTGTATCATTTGCTATTAAGAGATGAGTGCGACATGGCACGAAAACAGTGCAGCTTTTATTATGCCACAGACTCGAGATCAAATGGGGAAGAAGAAGCTGTGCTGTTTTATCATACTAAAGACATTTTAGGGTTCTGTTTTAATGCTGCTCTGTGCAGTCTAATAAAACACACAACATATTAAAGTGTTATTGGTGTTTTGCTGTTTTCAATAAAACCAAACTGCAAATTGAGGATGTGATGTCTGATGTCAGTTAAAACTGCTTATTTCTTTGGATTTCAACATATTTTTAAACACTTAGGATAATGTAAGTACACAAGTTAGCAAAATATATAACACTGTTCTGGTGTTTGTTTGTATATTTTATTGAAAATATCTTACATGTTGTGCCTTGTAAATTTAAGTTAGATCATTTTAATTTTACAAGTCGTTTCAACTTGCATTACATTAAACTGACCTAAAATGTCAAGTTAAATCTTATAACTTAAAGTCCTTGTGAAATCCAAGTTTACCATGTTTATTTTGCTGGCACACATTGTTATTCTTTAGTTGAACAATTAATATGTCCAAGTTAATCGACTGAAAAAAATTGGCTTGGTCTTCAATCAAATTCTGAGCATTTGCTTACACGTTTTGAGTGGTGGTCCTTCTCTGTTGATGTGCAAAATGAAAGCCCCGCCCCTATACAATGTTCTATATCAGTTTGGAAGTACAATGGTCCCTCGCTGTTACGCGGTTCACCTTTCGCAGCCTCGCAGATTTTTTTGTGCTTTTTTTATTTTTATTTTTATTTTTATTTTTTATTTTTTTACAGCGCATTGTGTTTTGCGTCCTGATTGGCTGTAGACCAGAATGCGTTCAGCTTGCCAAATTAACAAAAATCTGCAATCGCTAGCAGTGTGAGTTTCAACAAGGATGCAAAAAGGGTTGTAACTGTCCATAGCAAGACCATCGTAAAGGAGGTCGCACACTGGATGCGCCACTCAGCGCCATGCATTTTAGTATTGTAAACTTAGGTTTATATCAGGGTACACACACCGGCGCTGCAAGTCGGCGGCTGACTGCGGTGCCCAGCTACGACTCAGGACACTGTTCATATTTCTGCCGCGCCACACAGTGCCATCTGAATAATTTCATTTTAAATAACATGCGAATGTGCTCGTCCGATGTGTGTTACTTCCAACTGTCATGTGTGCGGCTCATGGTGTGCGACCCCCTTAAGGATGGAGTCTGCTTCAGTTTTGTGGATCAGTGACTGGAGGAAAAAGAACATTACGCTGGATGCCAACATTATCCACACAAAAGCTAAAAAGCTTTATGAACCTTTTGCTGACAGTGATGAATGTTTGCGCCTGACAACAAGTTTAGATTTTTGGTTTCATTCTATAATACTGGACTTATTTTTCTACGAAAGTTTGAACTTTGAGAGTGTTTAAACAAGAGAGAAAAGTGTGAAAATGTTAATGCCTGTCTGAGAAAAGTGTATAAAGTGTGTAGTGAGGGGTTTTACAGCCTTAAAACATCTATAATATTTGTAAAAAATAAAGCCGACTACTTCGCGGGTTTCACCTATTGCGGGTTATTATTAGAACGTAACTCCCGTGAAAAATGAGGGACCACTGTACATCAACATACTGAAATAAAAGTCTCAGCAAATTCCAGTTCATGCAGATTTTTATTATTTTTAAATCTATTAAATCATTTAAAAAAGTTAAAGTAATACAGCAATATCCAAAAAAAACTAAGAAAAAGTGCTCTGGGGTAGCTCAAATGACATGTCGGTGCTCTTTGGGCAAGGGATTCATTGAAACAAGCAACAAAAATCAGTTCAAGGCACTCGAAAAGAGTTTCGAGTGCCTTGGACTGATTTTTGTTGCTTAATACAGTAATATGTTGTCATGGCTTATATGAGATTTAACTTAGTAAAGTCAATGTCTAGATTGTGGTTGTTAGTTTACCACCTTTTCTTATATATTTTTTTAACCTCCAAGTGTTGGTCTTTGTGTATTTCTCTGGATTGAATATCTGATACTGTGTGAAAAATTCTGAGTTTGTGGATTTGTGTGTCCTGAACCTAGAAACGGATTCTTGAATCTGGTTTCCACTGACACCGTATTTTGTTTTTACAGGAAGAACAAGATATCAAAGCTCTCCAGATTAAAAACAGGAAGTTGGGAGAGGCTCTAGACCAAAGACAGGTAATTACACTAAATATTAATTTAGTTTTGACAAATTAAATGCAGTCCTGAAACTGAACATTTTTCATGTAAACACCTTAATCATGCCGATTGAGCTTGATCTGAATGAAAATTGATTATTGTTAGATTGAAGGGTTATGTAAACAACCTGAAAAATCTTTGAAAAATATTCCATGTGGAACAAGCTGTTGTTTTGATGCAATAAAGTGTCATGAATAATAACTAAAATATTATTTAAAAATTCTCAGAAAAATGTCTCATCAGTCCTTTCAGCCATAGATGAAAGTCCAAATGGTTCTAGAAACACTTGTACAGACACAAACAGTAATGTATACAATTGTTTGTTAATGTAGGTGATTGAGGATGAACTGAGAGAGCGAGTTGAGACATTGGAGACTCGACAGGCGACAGATGATGCAAGTTTGTTGATTCTAAACAGATACTGGAACCAGGTAAAAATAGTTTGTTGTACATACAGTTTTCATTAATTACATTTCTATTTCTCTGTTAAAACGATTTTTTTTGTTCCATCCTGCTTTTCCAGTTTGATGAAAACGTGCGATTATTCATACGTCGCTGTGACCAATCAGGAAGTGAGCCTGTGGAAAGCCAACCTCCTGAGGGGCGGAGCTTAAAACCTGGAACACCAGAACCGGATGGAGACTCAAACCAGGAGCGAGCAAAAGACAGAGGTACCGACTTGTAGATAGAAATCAATTCATTACATGAATCTGTCAGGCATTTGAAATTTATTGTATTTAAAGTGCTTTATTGAGCCCAGCTTTCCACATGGTAGAGTTTATTCTCGAGGCAACCTCTCAAGGCCTATTGTCTTGTCTTTATTTCAGTATTGTATTCAGTATATTATTCAGTATATTCAGTAATATATATATATATATATATATATATATATATATATAT
>CAIGQV010016735.1:24511598-24547250 GCA_903798115.1 Danio jaintianensis
TATATATATATATATATATATAGGGATGCTCTTTTAGGTTAATTTTCCCAACTGACATTCGCTGCTCAATAACCGAATAGGCTTTAACCGGTCAGATTAATATTAAATTATAATTTAATTATTATATAGACCTATATACAATTTTATTTTGTGTCTGACACATTAAGTTGCATTTTAAAATACTGATTTATTTTAACATGCGAACAACAGCATACAGAACATATTAACAACAGAACATTCGAATTTGTAATTCGAACTATATTCAGAGTTCCGTAGTTTAAAATAGGCTAACAGTCGGTTAAACTATAGTATAAAACACACAACTTTCTAAAAAAAAAGGGTATAAAATACACAGTTAATCACTTAGGCCTATTAAAATATTATAAAAAAAAACTGTCCTGAAAGAAAAAAAGCACAAGATAGAATGCCGCTTTGAAACAGAAACTTATTTTATCAACATACTTTAATTTTAGGCAGTTAAGATTTCTTAGTTAAAAAAAAAAAATTGGGTTAGCCTACTAGAGGAATTTTATGTCGGTGCGGGATCTGAGCAGTATTCGTTTACTGGCGAGCGTAAGCGGAATGTTAACGGAACGTTTGCTTTGGGCGGTAAGCGACTGAGTGGAGTGCACAACCATGGAGCGGAATACTTAGCGGAGTGTCACACCGCTTAGCTCCACTTACATGCTTTGTTTCAAACAAGCCTAAAGGACTCAATTAGTTTGATCAGGTGTGTTTAATTAGGGTTGGAACTAAAGTGTGCAGAGCTATGGCCTTCCAGGAACTGGGTTTGACACCTGTGTTCTATGTAAAATATGTTACTCATGACAGTACTTTACTAATAAGAAATTATATGCATTTTGTAAAATCTGATCATAGACGCACACACTTTTATCAATTCTGCAAGAGGTTCACAATCTTTCAAGCGGCACCGCATACAAGAACAGGCCATGACAGTAATAAAACTTTTTCTTTTGTAATGTTTAATCCAGGTCAGCAGGGGGAGGGAGTGAGCTCTTTTCTGGCTACACTGGCCAGCAGCACCAGTGAGGAGATCGATGCAGAGCTGCAAGAGCGAGTGGAGTCCAGCTGCAAACAGGCCAGTCGCGTGGTGGAAATCTATGAGAACCTGAAGAACATGGTAGATCAGCTAAAGAAGGACCTGGAGTCTGGAACAGGTGACACTAACTACGAACATTTACCACCATGGTATAATCCATCAAATAATCTAAAATAAACAAATATTCAATATTTAATTCTCATGTCTTGCAGATGGCGGTCTCTGGGACGTTGCCGTCCGCCTCAACACCCTCCTGACCAGTGTGAATGAGCGTCTCTGCCAGCTGACCGATGGCCTCCAGCAGAAGCACAGTCACATGACCAGCGAGGTTGGTGGTGGTTGATTTGTTGACGTGTTTGTGTTAACCTTGTTACTTCGAGTGCTCACAGTAGATGTGTGTGTGTGTTTGTTTAGTCTCGTTCACTGGGCCGGGCGGCTAATCGTGCTGATAACAGAATCAGTGAGCTGCAGGGCCTCATTGAGGAGCTGCAGTGGGACATGGAGAAGATCAGACGCCGCGAGAATCGGCTCAACACACACCTGGTGGAGGTGCTGGAAAGGGTAAGTGACCTCATTTAGTATCTTTAAGTGGTTGTTAAATGAAAATTCATAAAGTATTTGGGAAATCAGTTTTTTTTTTGTTTTCATGTAAACAATATATAGTTATACATGTTGTTATTTATATAATAATTACAAAAAATATTGTGGCCTGATCTGCGCTCGTTGCCTTCACTTGACGTTAGACTGGCGTTTAAATTTCTCCATTTAGTCAACAGCTGATGAATCGAAGCAAATTCTTGTCCAATTTGTTGTTTGTAAATAATCAATTTGACTGAAAAAATATTGAATAGCCAAAAATACATTGTATCAGTCCAAATTTTTATTTTATGCAAAAAATCATTACAATATTAAGATAATCTTCCCTCATTACACTGTTAATTTTCTCCTATAAATATTACAAAACATAATTTTTTGATTAGTGACTTAATTTAGACAACTTTAAAGGTGATTTTTCCTCAGTGTTTAGATTTTTTAAACTCAGAGTACAGGTAGTTAAATATCTCGACACAATATAGGATAGGATATTGTCCTAACAAACCACATTAAAAGCTTGTACAATATATTCAGCTTTCAGATGTTGTATAAATCTCAATTTGCAAAAGTTTTACGCTTTTTTGGTCCAGAGTCACAAGTGTCACTTATTTCTATTGAACTTATTTAGAAATTTGCTTTTGTAAAATGTAATTAAAAATCTTGTCTAATTACCAAAAGATTCTTTAAGTTTCTGTCTATACCAGTAGGTCAATAGTTCTCCAATAAAGCAGTAAAATGTTGTTGAAGTGACTCTGGAGATGCTGCTCAAATATTGAGATGGAAGAAACTAAAAAAAAACGTCAACCGTAAACGTGTTTAAGTATGTAGTAATAAATAAAACCATTTTTATTTTCAAGAAACATGTAAAATGCTAATTTCATTGGATATATCTTTATTATTCAGCCTCTCAAGGGTTTTGCGAGTCCAATGGTTCTTAAGATAATTTATTTTTTATTTTTTTAGAAGACTTTTGTGTATTTTCACAGTAAAAAAAAGAAAGAATTTAAGCAAACGGTGCCATAAGGAACAGCATGTTCTAAGATGCTCAAGGGTGAACCTTCATTGTAACCTTCATTTTGGTTGACTCTGACAGACATTTGTAATGGTAAACCTAAGATAAATCTACTATTTTATTGTTTTATGATGTGTCAGAACTGATATTGTGCTTTTCTGTCATAACCAGGTGAACAGTAAAGGATACAAGGTGTGTGGTGAAGCAAGCAGTGTATGTGGAACCATCACTATCAACAAAAGAAAGGTAAATGAAATGTTTGACATCAATGTTTGCTCTTAGTACCAATGAATCTCACTGTAATCACTAAGCAAGCAGCTATACGTATACTTCTCTACGTCAGTACTAATATAATGTTTATACTTTGTGTACTCACCACAGCTGCGTTTACCTGTTTAAAAAGAAACTCTGATTAATAATTGTATTATTGTATTATTTGTATAATTTTAGAAGGTCTATTCCAGACATTGAATATCAAGGAATTTGTAGATTAATTATTTGTCCAAGTCTTTGAATATCATGGGTTTGTTTTGTCACTTTAAATTGTAGTTTCAGTTTATCAAAATGTAAATTTTCTATAAAGTATTTTGTATATAGCTCTGTTTCACGCCTATTGTTTTATTTAGGCTACTTTCCACTTATCAATAGTTGTTCTAGTCATGGCTTTTAAAGTCATGTACAATAATATTCATGCTAAAGCCATTTTAACATTATACAAAGGGGCCAGTTTTTCTGTTCATTAGATGTCATGGAAAATCAACTTCAAATCAACTAGTCAGCGAAAGTCAGGGAATTTGATATTTGGCTAAGAGTGGGAACCATCAATTATTATTATTATTATTATTATTATATACAATCATTAATAAAATATGAATGAAAATTGTTGTTGTTGTTGTTATTATTAATAGTGGAAACTGTTTAATATTTTATTAGAAACATTGACGCCTTTTCCCCAGAAATGTTTGGTCGATGTAAAGTTCCAAAAACAGCATAAAATAATTCTTAAATCGAAATCTTGATTAACATAAAATCTTTTTTAAATAATGTGGCCTTGATGAATAGATGTATTCATTAATTGTTTTAAATAAATGATCTAAGCATTGTGTTTCTTTATTTTTTATTATATAAAAAATGTAATACATATTATGTAAAATGTTTTGTTACATTTTATATTGTTTGTTGCATATTATATATGTCATCAAAGTAAAATAACAATATTTATTTAGATCTAAAGGTACCTTGATGTCTTATTAAATAATAATACACAATAAATCCACTAAATCCTTTGGTCTCTTGTTAGTTTGAAGAGATGAACAGTGAATTAGAGGAGAACAGGGAGCTGGCGGAGAATCGGCTCAGTGAACTCCAGAAACTCCAGCAGGACCTGCAGACAGTTTACCAGGAGAATAATAATATGAAGGTAAAGGCTTCTGGAGCACATGCACCAATAACTTTTACATCCGTCTTATGTTTTGGCAATAGCAGATTAAATCTGATATTTGGAATGGAAGATTACAAACCGAGCTGTCATATCTTGTCCTTGGAAGAACGCTTCTTGTTAGCTATCACTTGAAGACACAAACACTCTGGAACAGAGAAAACAACTCCTTTAAATTCAGGGAATGTACCACACATTATCCCAAAATGCATTAGATTAGTGCTACCAAGAATGAACTCATTGCTAGCTTGTTTTCATTACAATGGCTTTAGTTTTATTATGTATTATTTTGTAGTGCAGTTTGGAGCCCTGACATGAATTGTTAGAGGCAACAAAATATTGTAAAAAATGTGCTAGCAATAATGATGATGATTTCATCAATTGTTTGACAAGACGCACACCTCTCTCTCTCTCTCTCTCTCTCTCATTATCTCTCTCTCTCTCTTACTCTCTGTCTGTCAGGTGGAGCTGTTGTCCAGAGCTGAGGAAGTGGCCAGAGACAGTGCAGAGTATCGCTGTCTGCAATCTCAGTTCTCTGTGCTCTACAATGAATCACTGGTGCTGAAATCTCAGCTGGACGAGACCAAAGCAAGACTCAACACGACCAGGACTGCACGTCTGCGCCAGCTGGACCACATGGAGGTATGTGAATGACCAGTGAATATAATAATGCAGTTCCTGCAGTGATGGGTAACAGTATGTAGATAAAGTGAAATTATGATATCCGTGTTCATTACAGAATGATGAGGTCTCCTTGCAGCGAAAGGTCCGCACTGAAGTAATTCAGTTGGAAGACACATTAGCACAAGTGCGCAAGGAGTACGAGATGCTCAGGATTGAATTTGAACAGACATTAGCTGCTAATGAACAAGCAGGTAAGCTTCTTTCTGTTCTCTTTGTAGTGATGTAGCACTTATGCTTTTATATATATATTTAATTACATATTGTGGACAGTTAAAGTATATCTCGAGATTTAATGAGACACATATGTAAACATGTTTTCACAGAAACTGTTTTCAACCATAGGGAATAAACTGCAACTTGACTCATTAGAGTTGCCAGATCTTGCTAGAAAAAGTTAAAAAAAATAAATAAAAATAAGTCATGATTTATCAAAGGTGATTCCGTAAAGCCGGTTTTGTGATCAGTAGTAAATCTCCAGCATGTGCGTTCAGATGGAGCAGCATTTACGACATAGTACGCCATAGTTCACTGACAAGCTGTGCAATATCACCTTCATTATCCCAGATGATTTAATTGTGCAATAATGAAAGCAAGGATAATAATGTGATATGATAACGAATGTTTTGCATAGCTTCACAGTGCACTACTCCTCTCCTATGTGTAGTACATACTGCTGCAACTGAAAACACCACATTTAATAACATTATTTTACTCCAAAATCACTTTATAACTTTAGTCAAGTGTTTGAGATAATGTGGCTTCTTAGACAGAATAAGGCATGCAACATATTTCTTGGTATTAGGGCTGCACAATATATCGTTTCAGCATCGATATCGCAATGTTGAGTCTGAATTATAGTTGACCAGGAGCTACAGGATTGTATTTATTAATTGTATTTAACTACTGTAATTAAACGATTTATGCAAAAAAAAAAGAAAGAAGTTCTTTTTCTTTTTCTTCAAATATCTACATTTCAAAGTGAAAGCAAGATTATTTCACTTACCCCACTGGAACATAATTTAGCTTGTTTAGGAAAAACTTAATTTTCACTTATTTCTTCTGAAGGTGAAAACAAAACATTTGCTTTTTACTTGATCTAAGAATCTTTAGATATTTGGACTAGAAACAAATCAAAGTAAGAAATGCATTTTTTGCATTGTGATTATTTAATTTCTGCAACTGAACTGTACTGTTAGACTGGCCAGAAATCTTTCAAATAGTGCTATTCAAACCATCTTGTGAAATGTATTTGTATCGCAATATTTATTGCTGAAAAATAAAATATTGCAATATCGGATTTTTCCAATATTGTGCAGGCTTACTTAGTATTTCAAGCAGTGACAAAGGTATTGCATTTTAAGATTCTTCATTATAAGGAAAATGTAAATAAAAGCTCAGATAAACCATATATTGTCGCAGTTCTGTGTTTATTAGTCACGCTGAATCAATGTAAGCAGTTAAATCTTCTGTTTATTCACCAACTGCTATAGTGTTTTCCTGGGTTTCTTCTTTGGGGTGTATTTGGAGTTTTCAGACTAGAGCAAATAGGGCATTGATCACAGAACTGTGCTTCTCTGACAAGTTTTGTGTGAGAATTTGCGATTTTGCTAAATTGTGGATTTTGATTTGTTTTATTTATGTTGCTGATGTAAACCTGTGTGTAACGCATTTGTCCAGGTGATGGACAGTCAACTTGCTATGTTCATTTTTGGACACTGACCATTTGTTGGAGACCCAACTCTTCATTTTTATTATTATTGTTATTTTTATTTTTTGGATGATACATTGAACATTAAAATGTGCAAAACATTCTCACCATGTAGCCCCTTGAAATACTGTGGGGAAACTCTAACTCTGCATTGTCATTTCCTTTTTTCAGGCCCCATAAACCGAGAGATGAGACATTTGATCAGTACACTGCAGACTCATAACCAGCAGATGAAGGGTGAGGTGGTAAAATATAAACTCAGATTGAGAGAGGCTCAGCAAGAGCTCAACCAGGTGAGAACAAAGGTTTATTGCCTCTAAAATATTTCACAGGAGATGATAGAAAACTAGTGGGTTCTGAAATTTCTGTCATCTCTTCTAGCTGCGGGCTGCCAAAGGCAGTGCTGCTGTCCAGTCTCAGTCCAGCACAGAAATGGATGTGAAGGAAGAGACGGTCTCTCCGCTTACTCCTGCCCCGACCACTGACGTTACTGTGAAGACGGAGCCTGACAGCGGCTCTGCTACACCCAGCACCACTGGTACACACTCCATTTTTTTTTTTTTTTATCTATCACACACATTGTGTATAGGGCAAATGCAGCAAGCTTAGTTTGGTAAAGGTGTAAGTAGTATGTCATAGTAAATCCAATTAAAAGGATTTTGTGATGTTGCTTATTCTGTTAGTCAAATTGCGAAAGCTGCAGTTTAATGGAGCAAAGCGCAGAACTGTGTATATTTACAAGCTGAAACTGGGTAGATTTGTTTTGTGCATATGAATATTTGCTGACAAACTTTCAAAATAAAAGTTTGATGGTGTTAATGTATGAAAATAAAGGAATGAATAAAAATATATACAATACTTTGTAAAATGACAAAACCAAGAATTATATTTTACTTTAAGTATTACATTTTTAAAACAAAAGTTTATTTGCAATGTTTTTCTTTTTTATTATTGTTGTTATTATTATTATTATTATGGATATTTTATGTAATAATAATATTACATAAATAAAATTATAAAAATAGAATATATATAAATACATAGAGAATAAATAGAGTAAACATGGTAGAATAAACTCAAATGAACACCCCTATTTTTCAATGTTTTTCTAAACTAGTCTAGCCTAAAAAGATAACCTTTTCAGGGCCAGACTATTTAAATTTTCTATGGAGATGCACTCCAAAATCAACCAAATCATTTTAGAATTCTTTAAGTAATGCTAAATTATATTTCAATTATTTACAATGCACTTTGTTTTAAATTATGCCATTGTTGAGTTTATCTTTTGCTTTTATTTTTAATTGACTCTTCAGGTTTAACAGTCAAGACTGAACCAGGTACAGATACAGAGACTGTGGTGAAAGAGGAGGAAAAGGAGAAGGAAAAAGATAAAGAAAAGGACAAAGAGAAGGAGCAGAGAGAAAGAGAGCGGGTGACGCGTGGCAGTACCGGAAGCTTAGGAGTGAAAGAAGAGAGAGACAAAGCCGGCACCAGCAGCAGCCAATCAGAAGACATCGCAGTTGAACGCTGCGCTGTGATTGGAGGGCCTAAACGCAAGGAGATGGAGCAGCTGAAAATAGTGCGGGTGGAGCTGAAGTAAGCAGTTCTGCTCTAAATGATTATGATGATGAAAATGACTTTGAGAAGAGCTAATAACGTTAATAGAGAAGCTGATGGAAATAATATGATTATGATGCAGGAAAGCTCAAGAGTCCCAGAGGGAGATGAAGCTGTTGTTGGACATGTACCGCTCAGCACCGAAAGAACAGAGGGATAAAGTACAGCTGATGGCAGCTGAGAAGAAGACTAAGTCAGAGGTACATAACCAAATATACAAGAAACTGTCGTATTACACTAGCGGTCAGCTAGTTTGGAATAATTTTTTCTTTTCTTTATTTGTTTGTTTTGGAAAGAACTGTCTTGTATTCATCAAGATAGCATTTGATTAAATAAGATCAAGCAGTAAAGACAGCAATAACAACAATGTTGGATGTTATAAACATGAATCATTAGTAATGATTTAGTAATACTAATAATTTATTACCAGTATTAGAGCGACATGGATGATCATATGATACTGAAGACTGGAGTGTTTCAGCTTTGTCATCACAGAAAAATATTTTTAAATATTAATGTTTCATTTAATATCATTTGAATAAATAATCATTTTTAATTATAATATAATACCACAATGTGGGCCAGAGTTTCTGCATGTTTTAAAAAGGTCTTTAAATCATAGCTTTAAATTTAGCATGCACTGCAAATAATGAATATCTCCAGATTTAGTTTTTCAATACATGTATCTAAATATCTTTAAATCGAGATAATTTTTTCATCTCAAGTAAATGTATGTCAGTGGGGTATGAAAATGACATTTCAGTTTGCAGTAAGTAGATTTTTTAACTTAAAGAAATGGTTCACCCAAAAATGAAACTGACCCCATAATATGCCTTTCTTCTTTCAGATGAACACATTTAGTGAAGTTTAAAATAATACTGTATAATGATGTTGAGTAGTGTCCATTTTTTTGAAGCTTCAAAAAGCGCATAAAATCATACGTAGAACTAACCTATATGTCGTCACGGTGATAATGCATTTCATATGAAGTGGATTGATGTGTTTTTTTTAACAAATTATTTCTTTACTTTTTTTGAAGCATTTGAGTTTACATAGGGCTGGGCAATATGGCTTTTTTTAAAAATCCCAGATTTGTTTTTTTTAACAAATAAATCGATTTACAATTTATATTGATACTTTTTTTCAATGTGTGGAGTTGAAGGTTATTAACCTATATAATTAGCTAAGTAATTCGCTTTTAAAAACTTATCTCAGGATCAATTCCTTGAAGGAATTTTCACGACAACTGTTTTCTGAGTTCACTGACAGATATTTGTTCTTGTTTTAATCATATACTCATGTTGATACATTTTTATTAAAAAAATTAATTTTCTTCCAAAATAAAAATATTTTATTTTAAGAATCTTTAGACATTTGTACTTGAAAACGAGAGAAACAGTAGTAAACTTTTCACTTTTTGCAGTGTGTGATCAGTGGGTACAGCAAAAGTAATTTCCATATTATATATTCCATTAGTTTACATTCAAAGAAAAATGTGTGAGTTTTTTTGGTGCTTCAAATTGTTCTATGTTCTTTTCATGGTCATACAAAGGTCTTAAAGTCCCAAACTTGCTCTTATTTAACTTGTGTGTGTGTATTGTAGGCTGAGGAGCTCCGTCAACGGGTGCGAGAGCTGGAGGAGAGGGAGAGGAGAGAAGGAAAGAAGATGGCGGATGAAGAAGCTCTCAGAAAGATCCGCTCGGTGGAGGAGCAGATCGATATTCTCAATAAGAAACTCTCTCTTGCCAAGCAGGTAGAGCTCTGATTCACACAAAAGTATCAGACCAACACCGTGCAATGAATGACAGACACTACTGGAAAAGTCAATGGAAATTCTGAATCAGTCAATCTTTCTGTCTCTCAGGAGGAAGATGCTTTGCTCAGTGAAATGGACGTGACGGGCCAGGCGTTTGAGGACATGCAGGAGCAGAACATTCGTTTGATGCAGCAGCTCAGAGAGAAAGATGATGCCAACTTCAAACTCATGAGTGAACGCATCAAATCCAACCAGATCCACAAACTCCTCAAAGAGGAGAAAGAGGAGCTAGCTGACCAGCTGCTCACGCTTAAAACACAGGTGGGTGAGCTTCATGTTTAGGGCTGATGTCATCTTCTGGAATAAATTCTTGAGTGAACTGACCTTTTGCCAGGAGTTTGATTGACAAGCGATCTGACCAATCATAGCACTATTTTTGTGGGATCACCATTGCTGCCTGCCAATAAACAAGCTGTACAGGGTCATTTGTTTTGGTTATAATGTTTTATCTTTATATTATAAAAAAAAACTTTTCATTTAAGGGGTGAAATTTGCTGCTTGAAATTTGATTTCCAGAAACAAAATAACATTATTAATATTTTTTCATATTTTTTTTAATTAGGCCTTCTACTTGTGTTCATATGAATATAACATACTACTGGGTATTGTTTTTTTTTGCCATTTTTGTCTTTTATTATGATATTTACAGGAAGTGAATTGTAGAGAGAGGGAGAGAGGGGTATGGGATCGGGAAAGGTCAGTGAGTTGGGACTTGTATTCGGGATGCCCGTAGCACAGTTGCGCTTTGTATACCACTGGCTGTTGTTTTTACTTCTTATTGGTATATTTAATCTAGTCAATGGGAATAAGAGAAAAAAAAATAGTTAACGAGTGTAATCCCCACAAAGTTTGGAAAACCCATTAGTATAGCTGGGTACTACACTAATAGGTACTACATTTAAATGTAATTTACGACACTTAGAAAAGTATGTTCTATATAGTATGAATTTGAGTAGAATGAATGGAATTTGGATGGACTACATCTGCCATTTGACATTATCCCTACCTATGTCAGTTGCATCGCTTCACTCCCATTTCTTTAAATGTAATGTCCTTCTTAAGTTACAATCAAGATTCAGTCCTGTTATTGCATTTATCTCTCATTTCAAGTCCCATTAATAACACTGAATAATGTTACAATACTAAAGCATGTGGAAAATGGTCTGCAATTTCTCCAGCATTCACAATTTGCAAGTATTTTGCCTTTGTTGTTATGAAAAACCATATTATTTTTATTCCAAGTAAATTGCATAGAGGTTTACTATAACAGTTTTCTTCTGTTACACTTATTTTTGCCATTTTTGTTTTACAAAGTCAAAAGTTATTCCGTTTTAAAAGTGATAAATTCTGCAAGTCTATCCTTGTTATCTGCATTGTAAATCACTGCATTTGAAAATAAAAAGAATCTGTTTTTTAGCCAATATATACTTGCAAAGGCTGATAAATTAGTGTATCCAAAATCACCAAACTTAAGAATACCCTAGATGTATGCTTCTTGTTCCTGCTCTTCAATGTTTAACTGAACAGCCAATAATATTGATCACACTTTACAATAATGTTCCATCAGTTAATGTTTGTTAATGTATTTACTAACATAAACTAATAATGAACAATACGTGTACAGCATTTATTAAACGTAGTTCATCATTATTACAATCGAATTCATGCTTGTTAACGTTAGTTATTGTACTGAGTTGACATGAACTTTATACTTCTGTTAACTTAACAAAGATAAATAAATAATGTAATGTATTTTTCATGTTAGTAAATATTTTAACTAACATTAACTAATACATCCTTATTGTAGTCATAATATTATATCTTTCTGTTCTTCTCTCAGGTGGATGCTCAGCTGCAGGTGGTTCGGAAGCTGGAGGAGAAAGAGCGCCTCCTGCAGGGCACCATCAGCGCAGCAGAGAGAGAGCTGGGGCTTCGCACGCAGGCATTAGAGATGAACAAACGCAAGGTACTGCAACAAACAGTATATGACACGGAGGTTATCTACAGCTTTATAACACCACATATCTCGCTGTCTGTCGGTTTCAGGCGCAGGAGTCTGTGCTGCTGTCGGAGGAGGTGCGGACTCAGCTGGAGGGGGTGCAGCAGAGGTTGAGATCAGTCAGAGAAGAGGTGATTGAGAACAGCATTTCACGAGAGAAGGAGTCTTTCAATGCCAAACGTGCACAGGTCAGTATTCTGGAATATGTCATATGCATAACAGAGCTGTGATCACACTAGACTTTGAGCATTACATTTCCCTACAGAGAGGTCACATAATGATTCTTTGTGTCACGCATTCAGGTGATGCAAAATTGCAGGTCAGAGTTCACCAAGCTAGAATTTTGGAATGCAGCGAAGTGCAAATCTATTCACACAAGCTTGCATTTCCAATCTGATGCGTTCGCACGCATGTGAATGAAAGTCAATGCAAAAAGTGCAGTGTGACTGTGCCTCAGAAGCACATACATTTAATAACTGGCAACCTGTCAAACTAAAAGAACATGAATATAAAGTATTATTATTGCAACATATGTCTTTTTATTTGATTTAACCCTTTAACAGGCATCATAATGGCCTGATTGAGCTTTTGTCAATTAGTTATCATTAAAACTATTATCAGGAACACAATTTAACCAATGAAGTTGATAACAAAAATAAAATAAAAGTTACGCTGGGTCCACACCAAATGCACATTTAAGTGTAAGTAGATTACATACAAAGTCAGTGCAAATGCATGAATAGAGGCAAATTTTAACCAGGGGACACAGATGAAGTGGAATAAGCAATGTGTTTGCCATGAACTTGCAGAATTTGCCTCAAAAAATCAAAGATTTCAAATTGAGAAGAAAATGTCCTGCGAGTAATCTAGAACTAGTGACATGATGCTTCGCGTCTGGTGTGAACCCAGCATTGGAATGCAAGTCAAAGGGTTTTTAATAATGATCACAATAAATCCTATCAAGTATAAGTGTTTATTAATAGTATTTTGTAGCGTTATCGAATTAGTTATGGAGAAAACAAGCTACACTATAGTTAGCTATATGCTATAACTATTAATAGTTTAGGCATCTTCTTACTATGTAATTTTGTAGGTCAGATTTCACCAAACTTCAATATCAATAACAAAATTGTGGAAAATTTATGGAAAGAGTCAAATGGACTATTTTGTAAATTTATTTTAACATGATGCTATTATTAATTTGTCGTTTTTAGGAGGACATATCCAAACTCCGCAGGAAGATAGAGAAGGCCAAGAAACCTGCAGAGAACATTCGGAATGGAGATGAGATTCTGAATGAAGAAATAAACGAATACAAGGTCATTTATGTTCATTTTTATGGAAGATCAGAAATAGTATTGTTTACATGGCTTTAAAGAATCTTTGTTTTTCTCTTCTCTAGGCCCGGTTGACTTGTCCATGCTGCAATTCACGTGTAAAGGACGCAGTTCTGACAAAGTGCTTCCACGTCTTTTGTTTCGAGTGTGTGAAGACACGTTACGACACCCGTCAGAGAAAGTGCCCAAAATGCAATGCCGCATTTGGTGCCAACGACTTCCACCGCATCTACATCGGTTGAGGCTTGTGAATTATGGCATCTGCATCTGTTTGGTCCAGTTCCTCAGCATTGTTCAGCGGTTGGAGCATGTCCTGTGTTGTTGGGCGAACATCAAGTGTTTTACATTCCATTTGATTCGCTCTTTAGAAAACACCCGACATGTTGATTAGATGTCTCCGCATCGGTTTAGCAGAACTAACCTGGTCACATTCCACAGGTCTGTCTTAGCCAACGTTTCTCACAAAAGCTGCTGCTTGCCTCGAGGACTGTCCTCAAGGTTTGTTGACTTTCTTTGAGTAAAAACTGCCTCTACCAGATCTCCCATTCCAGCTTAACTTAACATTAACTGAACTACCCAGAACCAATGTGAACCCAAAAGAAAACAAGCTGTCTAGTCAACTGGTCAAGTGGTTCGTTTGCATTCAGTTTGCTAAAAAAGCTTTTATTGTCATTTTTTGTAGCGTCTACTTTTTTTGACTGCCTGTAGTGATGGTTGTGACTGCTTCATTGAAATACATTAAAATATATTGATGTAAATTCGTTATGGCTGCTTATTAAAGTTTTTACTCATATTAATTTGTAATATGTTTATATGTAATTAAAAAAAGCACATTTGAAGGTATGTTTGTTACACTCTGGAGCAGTAGTGTCCTTGGCCCCTTGCACAGATTTTTGCTTCGAGTATAGTCAAAATCATAATCTCATTCAGGGGAAGCGGTAGTCATAATTGGTCATAATCATAGTGCAGACCCCTTATTAATTTGGGCCTGATGAACTCTGCTTTCTTTTTCAAGTTTCAATGCCTCTGCTTTAGAATAATGTTATATAAAGTTGTTTGTACTGTGGTACTATGGGTTTAAACCTACAACAAAGTCTCTACATATTTAATTTGAGTAAATGAAATTAAGTATATATATTTTAAGTCAATGGTTAAAGGTTTTCAGCTTTCTTCAAAATGTTTTTTTCTTTTCTGTTCAACAGAAGAAAGAAAGAGTTAAACAGGTTTGGAACAAGTGAAAGGAGAGTAAATTAAAGAATTTATATATTTTTTAGTGTGAACTATCCATGTGTTGTTTTTTTGCACTTTAAAAAGGTGGAATATAATTTTTCCTCCAAGTTTTGCAAGTGTCCATGAAGTTATAAAAGATTGTCTCCATGAAACAAAATAATAAATAGTTCTTGCAATTTTATCTTACAATTGATATATTTTTTCTTTTTGTGAGTTTTAATATCTCAGTTTTGACTAGTAAAAAGAAAAGAATCTGAGATAACATTTTTATAGAACGAGTATTGAAACTCGAGATTAGTCAAAAGTGTGGAAGCCTTTGAACTCAATTGTAAATGTATAGATTTTCTTATAATCCCATATCTTTTAAACTCGTGTATAGAAATTGCAAGATACAAGCATTCATTTCTGTGAAAAATGCAGAATTGTAATTCAAGCTCTCAATTCTGTAGGGGGGAAATAAAATTGTGAAATTAAAATCACTTAGAGTAAAATAAATTAGTCACTTTCCTTTGGCTTAGTCCTTGTTTATCAGGGGATGCCACAGCGGAATGAACCTCCATTAACCTCCTTCGTGAACCATTAATGACAATTATATGTATTTTTTAAATATACGATGTACCTGTATAATCTTAATTTGTTTTACTTTATTCAGTCATACATATTCTGCTTTTTTGGTTTTCATAGTCACTCCTTTCCCAGTGATGGGTTGCGGCTGGAAGGGCATCCGCTGCGTAAAACATGTGCTGGATAAATTGGCGGTTTATTCCGCTGTGGCGACCCCAGATTTATAAAGGGACTACGCCGAAAAGAAAACGAATGAATGAATATTCACTCCTCCATAACCCCATGTCTACTGAACGAAACACACGTCCCAGCCTGATCTGCGCGCACCTCCGGCCAAATTGATCTCGCAACACCTCGTGTCCCGGAGCGAGCGGTGCTGTCGCTGAACAACTGTGTGAACGGGCTTCTTCATGGCACAGGAATGCAGGAGGCGGAGGCATAACAGTATTATGTCTCCAGTCACACAACACAAAAGTATTCAAACTTCAGTCCACGGTGCACGACTTAGCTCCTCGGAAACCTTTTCACAAATCCTCACAAACAGGATTCATTTCGGATTAGCGCTCAAACGCATCAGTTTTGTCGGGGGAAAAAAACGCGATTAAAACCAATATTTTTTGTTTTTTTATGTAGAGAGGCGCACATTTTGATTAGAGCTCATTTTATATTTATCGTCTTAACGCTTTGTTGTACGATACCATATACAG
Source organism: Danio jaintianensis (assembly GCA_903798115.1). NCBI lineage: Eukaryota > Metazoa > Chordata > Actinopteri > Cypriniformes > Danionidae > Danio > Danio jaintianensis. The sequence continues at coordinate 24,527,365 of CAIGQV010016735.1, forward strand.
TCATCCAGGCGCTATTTTTAAGTGCCCTTGGCAAGCGCGTGCCAGGCTACTTCAGCGACTCCCTCAGTGAACTTTTTAGTTACAAGCGCAACCTGTGCCAACTAAATAGTGTTCGTGTTTGCCTATTGTTTTTTATAAGCTTCATGTCTTAACATAGCCATGAACTGGGTATAAAAGACTGTATTTAAACCTTCAGTTTTTTTTTATTCGTACATCTTTTCAAGGTGACTAAAATAAAACAAGGTCGACTAGCTGGACAAAGCTGACGAGCTATTATTGCTGCACTTTGATCATTTTGTGTCTGAGAGTCGTGTGTTGATCCGGTTTTTAAGGATGGCTGTTCACAACGTCGTCTCGAGAATTTCAGAAAAGCTGCTGTTCTTTGTGCTTTTGGTTCTGGTTCGTTCAGTTTTGTGCCATGCCTTTGCTGAAGAGTTCACCTCAGGATCTGTTATTCTGGAGCCTCTGGACGCATTGAGAAGATACGTGGAGTCCTTTGTTGGCACACAGGCAATTAAGATTTGTGTTGAGGTAAAACTGTTTTTTTTTTTGTATTTATGAAATATTCTTATGACTTATTCCTCTACAGGGACATATTGTTAATATTGGTCCATACAAACCGTATAGAGGTTGGCTTGTTTAAGTATCAACTTTGGTTTTGATGTTTCTACTAATGGACACAACTGCAATATTTGCTAAATATAGAAAACATTGTGAGTTCATATTGAATTTATCACAATTCAGTGTGTGAATTTATACATTCACACACACAAAAACATTTAGCACACTTTGAAACCAGAGACAATTATTACAAAAGGCTTTTGCCTCACATCTGAGAAACCTGAGACTCCATTCAAACCAAAGACATATATAGGAGAAACTTCCTCTGTGTGTTTTGAATAAGGAATACGTGAATAGTTATTAAACCTTTTTTTTTGTATTCTGATCACCTTCTAACAGGACATTCTTTTTATTCCCTAACGAATGCTAAAACCTTTGGTATGTGGTATTCATGGTTCTCACCCCACTTTTATCCCTCTGTCATGTTGCTTTAATCCCCTTTAACCCCCTCATCTCCTTCATTCATCCTTTGTCCTAATTTACTCTGCTTATGTCCCCTCACCCACCTCTCTTTGACCCAGAATGCTGTCTTGTACCTTGACTCAGTGTTTGGCCCAGAGAACATCTATTCCTTTGCTATGGTAAGAACAAGTAAAAGTGTCTGAGCTCATGTCAAACCGGTCGCATTGACTGATCTGTACACGTGTTTTGACAAGCACACTGCCCATCTTTGTGTGTGTGGAAGCGACAACTGCTACCAAGAAGAAACAAATGCCAGAACAGGTGTGCAAGTGCTTGGTGGCTTACGCCCAGAATGGCAAACAATGCAGCTTTGTATAGTGATTATCAACTCCCTTCATGAATTCATGCACGCTCTTTCTGTTTGTTTACGTTTGTCCTTCACCAAATAAGATGACCTTTTTGTCTGAGAGTGTGTATATTTGATCAGAAGTAATGTATGTGTGGTAGTGGTAGAAGGTGCATGTGTGTGATAATGTTAAGAGGGGTGTCCAGCTGTCACTCTGACAGCTTTGCCTGCATACACACTTTGACAAGTAGCTCTATTTGTGTTATGGTGTCCTGCCACACAAATCTTATTAAAGATTAAAACCTACACAATTAGCCTTTCAAACACTGTTAAAAATGTTTATTGACATCTGTTGGCTTCCTTGAATGACCTTGCTTTAACATTTAGAGAACCTGTTATTCTGCAAGTTTCCTTAAAACGAAAAAGTTTCTTTTAAATGTTATTTTAGGAAGCAAATTTCACTATAGTACTGTTTTGCACAAATACTATTGGAGGAAGTTTCTGGTCTTTGTCATGGGAATGAACTGGGAATGGTTTTAGTTATGGGAATACCTTTTGGCTGAATAAATTAGCTCCTACTTCAGATTAGGATTAATGCTGCATTCCAGACAACTCGTATTTTTCCTCAAATATTTTCAACATTGCAGGTGACTGAATGAGCATGGCATGAAACTGGGTTATGTGAAATCTTTATTGTCCTGCACAAATTGTATGAACGTGCAATTTACATTCATTTATTCATTTTCCTTCGGCTTATTCCCTTTATTCATCAGGGGTCGCCACAGCGGAATGAACCGCCAACTTATCCAGCATATGTTTTACACAGCGGTTGCCCTTCCAGCTGCAACCCAGTACTGGGAAACATCCATACACACTGATTCACACACATACACTACGACCAATTTAGTTTATTCAATTCACCTATACTGCATGTCTTTGGACTGTGGGGGAAACCGGAGCACCAGGAGGAAAGCCAAGTGAAGCAAACTCCACACAGAAATGCCAACTGACCCAGCCGGGACTCAAACCAGTGACCTTGTTGCTGTGAGGTGACAGTGCTAACCACTGAGCCACCATGACGCCCCGTGCAATTTACAATAAATGTATAATTTGTTTGTGTATGTATTGTAAGAATGAGCTGCTTTTTCAATATTGGGCCAAATGGTTTAATAAGGTAGGGTTGTGTTACGGTGAGGTTCGATACAACATGACACATTGGTGTCATGGTTCAGTATGTTTCAATACATCACAAAAGAATGAAATTTCATTCTTAAATTTTTATTTATTTATTAAAATGAAGATAATAAACTATAATAGAACAATAATGGAGCTACTTGAGCCATCTTCTGTGGTGTCTTGTTGTCAGCATATAAACAAAAACAGCTCCTTATAGAAAAGAAATGTAATATTGTAGTTCTGAACAAATGCAAAGAAAAAAAATGTTTTTACTAGTCCACATTTTCTGTGGACAGCACAGATCTCCTTGATTGGACAGTACTAGCTAACTAATTAGCTAGCAACTAACTAGTGTCTAACTAGTAACTAACTAGTGTCACCTGAAGTGGCTATCAGGGCAGAGGTTTCAGGCACAGCCAGGAATGAATAGTGTAACTGTGCGCAATTAATGTAAACAGTGAATAATTCCTGGATGTGCTTGGACTGGTTTTCTCTATTATATGTTTTGCAAGTGTATTTCAGTTGTTTTTGATGAGAGCATTTTATTTATTTTTTTTAGAATGCCAGCTGTGTGACGAGGCACTGAGCATTTGTTTCACGAAGTACCAAACTGCGTTTTTTAAAATGTGCTGAAAGTATGAGAATAAGTTGAGTCTCAATGTTGAAGAAGCGATCTCAGGCACTCACAGCTGAGCATTTTTGAAAGTGCGCTGAGATTTTCAGCTGTGCAAAAACTCTTCCGTGGACACATGCCATTAGCCATATTGCTACAAGCTTGTTCAGCGTATACCTGACTGGACTGAATTTTTTCTTTGAGGGTAGGAGGGGCAGACCGCACATTCTATGTTGCAGTACGTCATTTGGCCTTCCTTGTTGAGTGCACCTCACTGAGAACATTGTGTATATTCACACACTTTAGGCTCTCTATTTTACAAATAACCACAGTGAATTGTTTGGTTTGTAGTGCGTGCTGAACTGAAAGCCTTTTACCAAACAGTTCACACTGCTAGGTCTAAAAACTGTCACCTGACAGGTACTGTTCCAGCTGTTTTCCCATGTGAGCCTGGTATGGCGTGGCACAATTACAACTGCTGGGTGCATACTAATCTACAGGCTACAGGTTTCTCCATAGCAGGCTAAGTGTGGTATTTGGGATGACTGGCCCAACATGAAATGGAATGATTAAGAAAAGAGAATAATTTGGTGCAGGTGGCATGGTGGTTCACTGTCGCCTCACAGCAAGAAGGTTGCTGGTTCGAGTCCCGGCTGGGCCAGTTGGCATTTTTGTGTGGAGTTTGCTTGTTCTCCCCGAGTTTGCTTGTTTCCTCCACAGTCCAAAGACATGTGCTATAGGTGAATTGGGTAAACAAAATTGGCTGTAGTGTATGAGTGTGTGAATGAGAGAGTGTATGTGTGTTTCCCAGTATTGGGTTGCAGCTGGAAGGGCATCTGCTGTGTAAAACATATGCCGGAATAGTTGGCAGTTCATTCCGCTGTGGCGACCCCTAATAAATAAGGGACTAAGCCAAAGGAAAATGAATGAATGAATAGTTTGGCCCAATATTGGAAAAGCAGCTTATGTTTTCATCTATTTTACTTGTTTTTGTTATACCTGACAGTAGATAGCTAACGTTTTGTATTACTGTTGAATAGTGAAAGACAAACCGATTTTGGGAGAGTCTGAATATTATGTTAAATTAGAATTTTGACAAGATTCAAACAAAACGTTTTTTTGTGTTTCTGCACTATTTTATTGTATGATTGGCTGGAATTGTCTTCTGTAAATCAAGTAAAAATTATTTGATAGTCATTTCTTTAGTCAGAAAATATTAAATGAATCAGGACACGTTTTAAAGTGTGAAAAATATTCTATTGCATTTTACATTATTGTTTTGATTCTTATGAAACACATGACTGTTGTTTGCTTGCTATCTGAGATCAGAACAGAACTGTGACCGTCTGCTTACCAAATATCTTATATTACTGTTCTAGGTGAAAAAATGGTCCAATGTTTTACCCAAATAGACATACACTGTGCTTTATAATGCGAACACAATTTAGTTTGTTCACGGTTTTTTTTCTTTTCTGAAATCAACAGGATGCCACATATGCTGTCTACAGTATTTGTACTAAACCCCAAACACTCCTTTAATTAAATCACATGTGCATTGTGTCACTGTGTCAGTCAGTGTGCTGGTTAATGATCAGCTATGGCCAGTGATCTCTGAGACGAGTTCAGATAAAGACTTCTCTTCATATGAAAACCAACAATGCACACTAAGTAGACCCTTCTAAAATCGAATTGCTTTTTTCCCCTCGATTTTGATTTAGTTTGTCGAAATGGTGCTGCAGTTTGTAGCAGAAGGAGCTGCCAGTGGACTGAATGTCATTGCTGTGTATGTGTCTGAGATCCTCCGAGCTACGGGAGCGAATGGTGAGTAAAAGTCACCTCTCAGGGTCTAGACACTAAACAGTGTTAGTTTGAATATGGATAACATTATTCTTAGAGTAAGTAATTGTGTATTGATAGCTAAGATTCAAGTCACATGAAGTGCCTCCATTATTTGGCAAGCTCCAGCTATTACTCTGAGTACTAACAGGAAAAGAGCTACTGCTGCCTGAGGCTGTCGCAATGCTGACATTAATGACTGTGACTTAGTATGTGTGGAATGATAGATATTCTGGGAAAGTTGGGTAAAAGAAGCTGGAATTAAATTTTATATGGGACTCTACACAAAACATAGTTGTCCAATATATTAATTTATCTACTGCCTGTATCTGTAACTCTAAAGGCCTGTTCACACCAAAAACAATCTCTCTCCCTCTCTCGCATATATATGGTAACACTTTAGTTTAGTACCAATTCACTCCTAACTATAACCTTATTATTAAGATATTGTCTGTTTATTAGTACTTATATAGTATGATCTTATTCTACACCCCTAATCTTACCTAATACCTAAACCCAACTACTACCTCACTAATATTAATAAACAGTTAATTAGTAGTTTATTGAGCTAGAAGTCTTAGCTAATGGTCTGTTAATAGTGAGAATTGTATTCTTTGGATTTGCTTTGGAAAAAGTTAATAAATGTAGAACAAATAAATGATCATTTCAGATTTTGCTGTTGCAGTTTCCATGCTGTAGCTAGCAAATATAATATACATTTGTAGCACATTTGAATGAAAATGAAAGTGATACTATGATTTACTCACCCTCAATGCATTCTAGGTGTACATGACTTTATTCTTTCAGTCAAATCCCACTATCTTTGTTATTAGAAAAATTATATTGGCCTTTTTTAAATTATAATGCTGTTTTTGATAGTAGTTTAGTAATAGTTTGATAGTAGTCCAAAAGAAGTCCAATAAAGTAAAAAATAGCCACATATGGCTCCATGTGGGTGAATAAAGGACTCCTTTAGTGAATCCATTCATTTGTGTATGAAAAAATATGTATATTTAAAATTTCATAAACCATTTTTTGGTAAATGTTTTTGTAACTGCTGTCCATCTTACCCTAAGATGGTACTCTTCTACATCATCCTATTCCTTCTTTTTGAGGTGCATTAGTGCCATCAGCTGGACAGGACGTGCAACTTTTTTTATACTCAAATACATTTTGACTAGCTAACAATGTTTTATTGTTTACCAGCTAGAATTTTTTTTCTGAAAGTGATGCCAATGATATTGTTTCTCTATATAATTATCATTGCTGCTATTTTTTTTTATATTGAAAATGATTTTTAGAACTACAGTATACATAAATGTTGCATTCATAGTTATTTTGCTTGATGTGAACAGGCCTGCATGGTAATGACATAGAATCATTGTCACTATTTTTATCAGCTTATGAATTATAAAATCATTTAGAGACAATCAGGGTTAACTTGAACTTGAGAATTTAAAAATGGCATAATAAATCTGTAATCAGCAGAATGTGCTGATACTAGTTATCTGTAAACTTGAATATTTATAGTATAGCTATTGTGCTTAGTGTGAATGGGCCTAATATTAAAATTTGGATTGAGGCCTCACTTATTACAATTCAATGATGCTAAATAATAATAATACTAATATGGTAACCTAGAACAATGCTCTAGCGACCACATTAAAACCAAGAAGTGCACCCCTGAAACCAATTACTTTAGCAGTCAACCAGAGCACATTAGCAAACTTTATAGCAATTCCCTATCAACCACCTACAGCAGACACCATGCCCTAGCAACCAACTAAATCAGTTAACCCAGTTACCCGGAAATCCTTAACAAACTTCACAGCAATCACCAAAAACATTGTAGCTACCACCTAAACACACCCTAACTTCCAAAAGCTGTAGCAGTCTTATAGCAATCACCTGGAACACCCTAGCAATCACCTACATTAAGTACACCTTGCCAACCAACGACAGTGGAAATCAACCAGAACATATCTACAAACTGCCAAGTACACCCTAACAACCTAATTTAAACAATCACTCAGGACAACCTCAACAGACTTAACAACAATGTCTAGCAACCACCCAGAACACAATGACAAAGAGATTTACACCACTAAGTACACTCAATGCAATGCCTTAGCAACCACCTACAGTATATCCACCAAAAATCCCTAGCGCTATTGTAGCTATGTTTATTCTTAGTAATGTTCTAGTAACCACTCGAATATCCTAGCAACAATCCACTAACCAACAAATACACACTAGCAGCCAACTACTGTTCCAGTCACCCAAAAAAATTAGCAACTGCACAGCTATGAAGCAACAACCACGGAGAACACCCTAGCAACCGCAACCACCATTATGCCACACAAGTACACCCTGCCAACTACTGTAATAGTCAACCAGAACACCTTACACATATCAACATCCTTACAGTCACCTAAAACCCCTTAACAACCATTGCAAAGACTTTGACGTTTGTAAGGAACCGACAAAAAGTTTGTGAGTTTATTGACAAAATTGTCAAGCTAATTTTGACAAAACGGTGTTGATTTTGTTCAGGAAATCACCACTCTCGTTTACCCAAGAAAATACATCTGATTAAACATCTGTTTTTTTCTGTTTGTCTTACTCAAAGAGATAATATCGATCCCTCATTTCACCGCCGAGGGTGTGTCTGCGGTGACCAAGTGGGCTCTGCTGGCTCTGTTTGGCTACTATCTGCTGTCCTTCTTGCTGCGGGTCTCCGTGGGGCTCGTAAGGCGAGTGTTTTGGCTTGTCAAGCCAGTTGTGGTAGTATGGCTGTTTGTGCGGATCGTCAGTGACCCCGCCGCCTCACCTGAAGTCACCACAATGAGACTGACTCTGCTGGTGCTCATCTGCGCTGTGTTCGGAGTCGCAACGAGCAGCGGTGGAGGGAGAAACGGGAGCCTGGAGAGCCGGATTAGCAGACTGGAGGGACAAGTCAATGGGATGGAAAAGAAAACAAGGCAGTGATGAGCAGCTCAACACATGTAGGCTATACAGATACGGACTCACAATAACAGAAAGATAAGGACTCAGGGATGACATTCTAAGCGTTTTATGCAACTCTGAACAGCCTTAAGAGTATTTATGTCTGATTTCGCCAGTTCTCTCCTGCTTTGAGCGTATTTGATATCCCATATTCTGTTTTTACAATTGTAAAGCATGAAAGCTAAACTTCATCTGACAGCTTTGTGAATGTCATGTGGTACAATTAAAGTTATCCTTGAGTGTTTCATTGCGCCCGTTTCCTTATGACTTACATGAACACACTGATTAATTAATTTTCACTTCTGTCTGTTGAGATGATTGCCTGTGAAAACTCCAGAAGGTCTGGATTTGCTGAAATACTCCTCAAAAAATGACCCGAAAAATCCTCTTATGCTTGCAATGCCTGTCATCATTTTACTACCTGGACAACTACCTATGTCACCTATGCCAATGCCCTGGTTATTAGGATGAGTTTTATAAATTATCTGACAGTGCTCGTCATTAGCCACTTTGTACATACAGACTTTTTAAAATGAATTCTTTACTGCTCACAGAAGTCAAATGAAGAACGTCAGTTTAGCGATACACATCAAATTTCAATGGTAAAACAGCATGGTAAGATTTGAGGACTTAAACATTTAATGTTTGTCAACAGTTTTACAATAGAAATGTTAAATTACATCAATTAATATGAAGGGGCTCAAGAGGACCCCTGAAAGGTCCCACGATGGCACATTGGGAGGATCGGGGATCTGTGGGCCTCTCAAGATCACTACGACAATCAATCAACCAGATAACTGCCATATAAACTTTGAGTGTGAATGGAATCAATAACTCCTGAAAAAATGTCAGCATGTGGGACATGTCACACGAGACTGGGTCCACATCTTGTGATAAACATCAGTTATTAAAAACTGCCCACTTGGAGGAATAAAGGCATCCTGCAGATGACATTTGTGCTTCCAAGATGGTTTTGCAAACACTAGATGAGAGCATCATAGGTTCCTGTCCAAGCTCCACATGTAAATATTCCATGACTTGGGAATGCCAAATCATGCTTTTCGCTTGTGAAAGAAGCTCTATTATTTATGTTCACGTGACAAACTGATGTTGTCACTTATCAAAATAGGTTCTGAAATATGTAACATGTTATTTAAACGATTGCTTTAAAAGCTATTGTCTTTCAGAGTTCTACCATGTCTGTGTTTTTCATGTGCAATGTTTCTCTGTTTGCCTTGTGCCAGAGCACATGACTTAGTCTTGAGCTGGATCCAAAATCACCTGCTACTCGTGTAGATATTTCTATTTGAATTTCTATAATATGCAATATGATTGAGTAGTATGCATTGAATTTTTACGTACTACATCCGACATTTGTCATTACCACACGACCTACCTAGTGGCGTTATGGGATAAGAAAGTGTCCATTAGAGAAACCTTATATAAAATTAAAATGATAGGGATTATGGTTGTTTTCTTATGGGTTCCAGTATACTGGAATGTTAAATGTAATGAAATCATGGATAAAAAAAAGCAAAGTAAGCTGCTAGAAATTACTACACAGATCTAACAGTAATTTTATAAAGAAACTACTAGAGATAAAAACACACTATGATTTAATTCATTTATCGAGGAAACAATCAAAAGATAGGGTTTATGAATCATGATTTATTGCTTCTGAGAAAAACTAATTTAATTGGAAGGATATAGGAAAGGTTTATTTTTATTTATTATTTTTTCTCTTTTTCAAAGGGTACAGTTAGATAATATTTGTCTCACTCCATACCAGCTGGTGGCGGTAATGCAAGCACATTTTAAAGAAAAGCAGTTTTGGTGACTCCGATGGTGAGCTGAAGGATGTACTGACAGGAATCACTTTTTTTTTACATTGATGTAATTAAACCGGTATTGTTCATAGATCCACGTACCCATAAATATCCTGTACAAACCACTTTAAAGTAAGTCATGTAAAGTAAGTATTGTAAGTCCTAATACACTTTTTTTTTTTTGCAGTACTAAGTCAAAATTCACATTATAGCCATATAGTTTCTTGCTCGTCCGACTTAAATCACAGAAATGCATATCTGGCTCACCACATAGAAACTGTTCCTCCTATTATGAGATCAAGAAGTAAATTTACTGTGTTCTAGAAAAAATCTAGCCAGGATCAAATCAGAAAAACAACAAATAAATGAAAATAGATTTGTTTTTTTAAAGTTCAGTCTTCTAAACATCAGGTCACTTGCACCTAAAGCACTTATTGTAAATAAATGAATAACAGACAGTAATCCTAATGCACTCTGTCTTACTGAAACCTGGCTTAAACCAATGACCATATTAGTTTAAATGAAGCCACTCCTTCAGGATATGTATATAAGCATGAACCTCATCAGACTGTGGTGGTGGAGTTGCATGGTTGTGGAAATGATCTTTTTAATGTTAATCAGAAAAACAGACTGACGTTTAATTATTTCGAAGTGCTGGTGCTTAATGTTATGCTTTCGAATATTCAGAAAAAAATTATTGTTATCTCTCTCTTTAATCACTGTGTATAGACCCTCAGCATCCTATGTCAATTTTCTAAAAAAAATTGCTGATTTTATTTCTGACGTACTAGCTAATACTGATAAAATACTAATTGTGGAAGATCAACATTCACATAGATGACACTAATGATACATTAGGACATGCGTTTACAGATTACAATCCATTGGGATAAAACAAAACGTCATTGGTCCAACCCATCGCTTGAACCATACATTAGATCTAATCATTTGTCACATGAAATTGATCTACAGATATTATATTTTAAAGTGATGATGTAACAGATCACTACCTCTTATTATGTAAACTGTGTATACCGGAGATTAGCCAATCTGCACAGATATATCGACCTGGTAGAACTATCATTCTGTCCATTAAAGACCAATTTACGAGTAACTTACCTGATTTATCGCTATTTCTCAGTGCACCCGCAAATACAAAGGACCTTGACATAGTAACTAGCAGTATGGATGCTATCATCACTAGCACATTAAATACTGCTGGCCATATCAAATTAAAAAAAGGCTAGAGAGAATAAAACTACACCATGGTATAACAATCATACTTATGCTCTCAAAACAGTGACTCCTTGAACTTAAGTGGAAAAAACTAAATTAGAGGTCTTTAGGATTGCATACAAATATAGTATGTCCAGCCAGCCTGATCTCATGAGGAAACCTAAGTATTTTATCAGTTTAGTGGCTAATTCGTACGAGCTCAGTATGTTTTTTAAAAAGGAGGCATGAAACCCAACCCTCATTGGGGGATAAGCAAACTACTTATATAATAAGAGCTAAAACCACAAAATTCTTGAGATTTTTTTGGGACAACTTAATTGTTTTATTTTCAATCCACTTAAATTTGTAAAAACAATTAACTTAATCGATTTGTGTTGGGACAACGTAAGTGAATTGAGTGAAACCCTGAATTTTTTTTACAGGGAGTGTAGGAAGTGCTTCAAAATCATAGGATTTGAGGAGCTAGATAAACTTATTAACATGTCTTAATCAGCTACATTTGAAGTTTTGATGTTTCAACCCATTTTAAATAAGTAGTTTTAACAAGCAGCAAATTTTTTTTTTAGTTATATTATGATTATTTTATTGATCTTAAACAAGCCTATTATCACATGGGTAGCTGACTTTTTTTTTTTTGCCATCCCACCACCTCCCCTTTTACTCCTCCTAATCGCTCAGTCTTCAGAAGTACACTCTCAGGGGGGCTTGAATGCACAGCTGAAGTCGAGCCTTGAGCTTCCTTCAAGGTTAGCAAGCAAAGTTCATTTATCATTATCTATCATGTCTGAATGAGCAGTGTTACAGCCACGGCCATAACAAAAATAAGGGAAAACCCAAGTGGATCGGTCTAGGGGAATTTATAAAAATAACAACATAATGACAACAAAGTAAGGGAGGAATTAATAAGAACTAAAGCAAAACACGGAGGACAACTCCGTGTCTGAACGACTGCTCTATTCTCGCCTCTCAAGTGCAGCAGCGTGGCTTCTTATAAGCATACTGTCATGATCCGCAGGTGTAAAGAAATCTGCTTAATTAAACAAAACAGGTAATACAAAGCACTAAACTAAACTCTAGAGGGTGAACAAATAACGAAAATAAATGAACAAATACACAGACAAACAGGCAAACTTGTGAACACTCTCACTAACTTTATCAATGCGTCTGTGTTTCTGAATCTGTTTCTATCTTTGAAAAAGAAAACATTATTTGAGGGTTCAAAGCTGATGGAAAATCTAAATTGAAGTTTCAAACTGTTGATTCAGTGTTAATTCAATGAATATGTGTTTAAAATAGGTCAGATAGTTGTGTGAGAGGTTTGTAAGTGTTAGGAAAGGTTTATTTACAAACAACACAACAAAACACGAAACTCAGTCATAATTGTCTGGAAAGGTAAGTCCAGACAATCCACAATCCAGAAAGGTTGGGCAGCAGTTAGTAGCCCTCTTGTGTTTGCCATCCTAGTCTCTGTATACGGTTTACTGCTTCCTGTTAGATTACTGGTCTTCCTCCAAACTGTTCTTAAAGACGTACACGTGCTAAAATATTAGGAGGAATAAACTGGACTGACAGTGTGGGTCTCTCATGTGACAGTGCCAGTCATATAAAATAAATAAGGGGAGGGACCATTTCAAATCTTCAATTGGGGTTTGACCATGCAGGGGCAGTGTGGGCTAATGAGGGCTCCTGGGGGCAAGGTGAGGGCCGTCCATGCAGAGTTAACACTAATGGGCCAACTCTCAAGGGCCCTTCGCTCCCAGCTGGCTCTGGGCCTGAATGGGCTAGACCACACCAGGCCTTCATGGGATTAATACAGGCCGTCCACCAGTGTAGGCTACTCACACAGAGCCCGCAATGAGCCCACAGCTGTGTTCTATACCTGGGCTAGTCTGCACTGGGCCTGTTTAGATTTGGTGTGGGCTTGCCATAGCTCACAGTGCCTAGAGAAAGCCAGCATGGGCCCAGCATGAGCATGTTTGCTGGGAAATAATGGGCTTTGTCTGTGTGTGTGTGTGTGTGTGTGTGTGTGTGTGTGTGTGTGTGCGTGTTTTTTATTTATCTTTCTTTAACAGACACAACAGAAACAACTAATAACTACTAACAATACTAACAAAAATATTTTACTGTGAAGCTGTTTTGTAATTTTTCTGTTGCCTGGGTTTAATTAAATTTTATTTGTTGGAATTAGGGATGGGACAGTTTATGAAAAAAAACAAAAACATTTGGGTGTTCCACCTCTCCGCCTATTATTTTTACTGGAGCTTTTACTATTATTACTGGACACTTTGGTAACACCCATGCTAAGGTGACACTTGGGTTTAGGTTTGGGGTGGGTGTAGATGTTCGTAACCCTGTGAGGGTTCGGTTTAGGGTTGGGGTTGTGGTAGACGTTAACTACACACAATGTAATAGGGCAATTTAATAATTAATATAAATAATTCAAATTTCTAACAACAACCGCTTGCGCATGCATGTCCAATGCGTATTGGACCTGATCCAGTATGTCATCGTTTTGGAATAACATAAAAATATCATGTTTTTTTCCTACATATTTCACAAAGAGAAATATAATTTACATTATATTAAGGCATACAAGTCTTGATATCCAGGGTTCCTTTTAACAGTCGACTAAGTCTGAGTCTAAAGTGAAAGTACACATCTGGGGAAGAATTTTTGAAATGACAGCAGCAAAAATTACTGCTGTTGTTATTACCATTAATCAACAATGCAATACTAAATAAAAACTTTAATACTAAAATTAGAATACATGGCCTTGAAAATAACTTTTTTATGCTGATGTATGGTATTTCTAATTGATATTCAAGTGTTACAATAGGGTAAGTTGCGAGTAATTAATTTGTTTACATTATTATTAATTATTACATTATATTACAGTATGTTATTGCTATTGATATATTGATATTGATATACTATTTGTATATTGATATAATATTAAGGTATTACTATTGCTAACTTTTTTGTTATAAATAAGGTTTAGTACAAAGATATTGTTTTAATGCTATTGTAGACCTAAAGTTAAAATGTTTCTGCACATTTTCCCAGCAAACATGCTCATGCTGGGCCCATGCTGGCTTTCTGCAGGCACTGTGAGCTATAGCAAGCCCACACCAAATCTAAACAGGCCCAGTGCAAACTAGACCAGGTATGGAATGCAGCTGCCGGCTCACTGCAGACTGAGTGTGAGTAACCTACACTAGCGGACAGCCCACATCAATCTCACAAAGGCCTGGTGTGGGCTAGCCCATTTGGGCTTAGAGCAGGCTGCGAGCGCAGGGTCCTTGAGAGTTGGTCCATTAGTGTTGACTCTGCATGGGCGGCCCTCACCTAGCCCGCAGGAGACCTCGCTAGGCCCACACTCCACCTGCATGAGCAAGGCCCACTTTAAAGTTTGAAAAGTTAAGATTTGAAATGATCCCTCTCCTGATTTGTGTTCATGAAAGCCTTTTATATGACTGACTCTGTCACATGAGAGACATGTTTTACCATTTATTCCATTTTATTCATCTTAAGATTTTAGCGCGTGTATGTTTTTAAGAACAGTGTGGAGGAAGACCAGTAATATAACAGGAAGCAGGAAACAGTATACAGAGACACTAACTGCTGCCCAACTTTTCTGGATTGTGAAATTTCTTTTGTCTGGACTTACCTTTCCAGAGTATCTTTATACAGGCAGTCCATTGCAGGTCTTGTTTGCAGGGTTTTTTTTCTGAAAGTGTAAAGTGCAATGTGCTATATACAACTTGGAAATGATGGCTATTCCCTTTCTGACCCCAGAGAAACTCTTGATTTTTGTTCCTGCTGAAACCAATCATGCTGCAAGACCTCCTCCATTGTGGCTCTCTCAGATGGTTCATAAGCCAGGCACCATTTTATCAAATCCTGGAATTCTGTAAGGTTCATAAGAGCGCTGGTTAGTCATATTTCTTTTTATGTCCATGTGACTAACTCATTGTCAAGATTAAGAAATATTTATTTATTATGTTGTGCAAAGGATTGTGCTGATATTTTACAACAATATTATTATATTATATATTACATATTGGTACTCACCTGCGGATACTTTGGAGTGAAAAGTCAGATTGTGCACTTCAGCTGTAGTGGCCGGATATTTGCACACCATCCCATACATCATTATGCCCAGAGACCAGACTGTTAATGATTCTGCATCATATTTTAAATCCATGAAGAACTCAGGTGGGCAGGCAAATCCTGTTCATTTAAAAATAAATATTCGGATTAGACAAAAAAAAAAAAATTAACAAAATTCACCAGTAACTTTAACGATTTAAATACTAAAATCACATCTCAGTAACATGTCATCAGGGCAATGGTAACACAACACTCCAACATAACACTTTATGCATTTTTCAAAACTTGAGAGCCCTACAGCCTAGGGCTATATGCAATGGTAACACAAAAATCCAACTCACCTATAAATTGACCATTATAGTCATCTTTGACTATGTCACCGCAGCCAAAGTCTATTAGTTTGACTTGGTTTGTCTCAGTGTTGATCACGTAGTTGTCCAGCTTGATGTCACGGTGTAAGACACCTTGGTCTAGACAGTGCTTCGCTCCAAGCACCGCTTGGTACATCAAGCTACGTGCCTGTGATTCACTAGGTCTTTCTTTAACGACAAACTTGAAGAGCTCTTTGGAGGGTTGAGAGTATTCCATGATGAGGATGAATTGATCTGGCTCTTCAAACCAGTCCAGCATGTGCACAACGTATGGACTCAGAGGAGGTTGATTTAACAGCAGGTTTAGAGCCACTTCAACAAACAGTGGTTTGGAAACCCCAGGCTGGAGAAAAACGGGTCAACAAATGATAAGCTACCTTTAAACGTCACATTTACTTGTAACTTGAGTTAAATATTTTATTATATGTGGTTTGCCAACTTACAACTGTGATATATCGGTCTGTCTCCCTCTTCATTATAAATTTGATAGCGATCTGCAAAAAAAGAGAGAAAAATATAGTTTTTAATCATACTATATTGGTGGGTAATTTATAAACCTGGAAAAATTAAACCTTCGTTGACTGTGGAAATAACCAACTGACTAAAATGAAAGCACTGATCTACATGGTACACAGTTGGTGAAAACAGCAAGAGAGATTCTACCTGTTTGCCATTTGATTTCCGGATCCCTTTGCACACTCTGCCGAAGAATCCTTTCCCAATTTCCTCTTCCACTTCGTAAAGTTCAGAAAATGGAACTGCAAAAATGTGCCAAAAGAAAATGTTAATAGATGAGATACATGGGTGTCAGTTCTTCCAAAATCTGCTTTGCCTTATAAGTCATATTACCTGTCTTCGGAGTTGCTCCAGGAATTTGTTCCTGCTGAAACCATTCATGCTGCAAGACCTCCTCCATAGTGGCTCTCTCAGATGGTTCATAAGCTAGGCACCACTTTATCAAATCCTGGAATTCTATAAGGTGTCACAAGAGTGTTAGTTAGACACATATGTCTTTCTGACAAACTAATAGGTTGTAAAATATATAGCATGTGTTTGAAAATGATTGTAATGATATTCTGTGTTCAATAATATTAGTACTTTTCACTCACCTGCTGATACTTTGCCATCAAAAGTTATATTGCGCACTTCAGCTGTAGTGGGCTGATATTTGCACACCATGCCGTACATCATTATGCCGAGAGACCAGACTGTTAAAGATTCTGCATCATATTTTAAATCCACGAAGTATTCAGGTGGGCAGGCAAATCCTGTTCATTAAAAAAATAAATATTCAGATTAGACAAAAACATAATTTACAAAAGGCACCAGCAACTTTTCCAAACATGCTAAAATCGCATCTCACTAACTTGTCATTAGGGCAATAATAACATAAAAATCCAACTCACCTATAAATTGACCATTATAGTCATCTTTGACTATGTCACCGCAGCCAAAGTCTATTAGTTTGACTTGGTTTGTCTCAGTGTTGATCACGTAGTTGTCCAGCTTGATGTCACGGTGTAAGACACCTCTGTCTAGACAGTGCTTCGCTCCAAGCACCGCTTGGTACATCAAGCTACGTGCCTGTGATTCACTAGGCCTTTCTTTAACGACAAACTTGAAGAGCTCTTTGGAGGGTTGAGAGTATTCCATGATGAGGATGAATTGATCTGGCTCTTCAAACCAGTCCAGCATGTGCACAATGTATGGACTCAGAGGAGGTTGATTTAACAGCAGGTTTAGGGCCACTTCAACAAACAGTGATTTGGAAACCCCAGGCTGGAGTAAACAGGTCAACAAATGATTAGTTTTATTTCTGTTTGACATTTCACTTGTATTCTTTGTTTTGAAATATTTGCATCATGTGCATTGCCAACTTACAATTGTGATATACCGGTCTATCTCCCGCTTCGCTGTAAACTTGATGGCGACCTGCAAGAAAAAAAGCAACAATTACGTTTTTAAGCACACTGGATGGTATAATGGCTAAACTGGAAAAATCAAACCTTCATTGACTCCGGAAATGACAAAAATGTAAGTACTGATCTATTTACAGTTTGTGAAAACGGCAATAGAGATTCTACCTGTTTGCCATCAGATTTCCGGATCCCTTTGCACACTCTGCCGAAGAATCCTTTTCCAATTTCCTCTTCCACTTCATAAAGCTCAGAAAATGGAACTGTAAAAGAACAGGTTAATACAGGTTTTATGGGTTGAGTGTAATGTATGACAGCATGACACATGGATACCAGATGAAGAATTAGACATATGGCATGTGCTTAAATAGACAGACTTACTTAAAACCAGTCTAATGTATGGAGCAATAATTGAGCAATAATTGGTCAAATACTCACGGGTAGATGGTCCTGGATTGGAAACAGTTCTTAGCCAAGTTGGATTTCCAATACATTTTTGCTTGAGAGCAGGACCTGGAAATGCTGATGGAGCTGGAAGATCATTCAGATTCTGCAGGCCCTTCAGCAGAAGGTCACATTCTTCTAGAAGTGTTTTCTCAGGAACATCTGGATCTCGATCTGGGTTGGATAGACCGGATTGCAGATCTTCTAGGGGATCTCTCAGAGTCATTGGCTCAAAAGCAGAAATATCCAGCTGAGAATCAGCTGAATCGGTGTCGAGCTGTGGAGCCATTTTGCTGTTCTTTTTGAGCAATGTTGTTGCACGTTTTACAGCCCGCCACCTTCTTTTGAAGAACTCACTGATTTTGTTCTTCTTAGTTTTTGTTTGTTTCTCTGAAAAATGCAAGAAGCAGAAACTGAAGTGTTAAAAACTACCTATAGATGTTAAAAGTAAAAAAACTGAGGCTAGATCCCCAAAATAAGCAATACTTAAACTCAAATTAAAATAAATACTTAATAAAGTCCAAAGACAGAAACAGCACAGAATTAAAATGACACTAGACCCACCTTCAGCCTCGGGATGAGCTGTATTTGTGTCAGAAGTTGTTGGATTGACACTAGATGGACCCGATTGAGTATCAGTATGATCCTGTACAGCCATGTACTGGAGGCCGGATGGGCCTGGCTGTGGATCATATGAATCCATGTCGGACGCAGGTTGTAGTGCAGACACTTCATTGCCTCGTCGACGACCTTTTACTGCCAGAAAAACATTTCTGAACAGGGCAGGGAAGATGTTCTTCCTGCTTTCTGGTTGTTTTTCTAAAAGAAAAAAAGAAATAAAAAAAAGGCATTTTAGCAAAAAGATTGACCTTTATTAAATGTAATTAATTAAAGAATTTACATTAAACTGAAATATATGTATTAATATATCTATGTATGTTTGGCCATGTAAATGTGCTCAATTTTATCAAGCTCATTCATTTTACTTTCTTACAAATGCATAAGATGAGATTGTTACGCTTTGATAGAAATGTTTTTTTTGTTAATAAAAATATATTTACATATATCTAAATCACAGCTCACTCTACTGCTACAATCAACTCAATTACACGCACACACATGCAAATTCTGTTATCCAAACCAACACAAGTACATACTTAATTATATGGACATATATTGCATTACCCTGAATTTCATATTACCCTTTTTTCATAGTGAAATAAACCCTAGATTAGAAACATTTTTAAACTATCTGAAAATACAATATGAGAATTAACCGCACAATTACTGGAAATGTGTACATTGGATATTATATTTTTATATTATATAATTGTATCTTGTTAATATTAACTCCTGGATAATTTGGAGTTTGGTTTTGTAATATTTCAATGTTTACAATTATATGTATGGTTATATTAAAAGTAAATGTAAGAAGGTTAATCATTATTACAATGGTCATTAAGCATTTTGTTCTTGATTTTATTATTGCATAAAATAATTATATATTGGATATAATTATATTAGATAATGTGCAAATAAAAAAGATCAATGCGATCCATGGGCTTTCAACAGGCCTCTGGCGGACCACCGGATACTATTGGCTGCCCACTGACCGCTAATTGTGCTTGAAAATATGCAAAAATGTACCCGCTGAGTTTTTCTCCATTGCTGTACAATTGGGGAGAGTACTCGTGCTGAGAATAAATCGCTGTGAATTGCAAAGTGTCGTGAATGAAGATTCAGAGTTCATTGAGATGCAAGTTTTCAATTTCATCTTAACTCTTTCATCAAACAAGTTACTAATGCTGCAAGTGATGTGAGAACGCGGAATATATACAGAGCTGTGACGTTTTTAGAATTCGTTCGAATTTTTCTTAAAGGTACAGTACGATTTTTAAATACGCTACTAACAGTGGATTTAACCGAGCACATGTATTCAGTCAGGTGCATATGATATGACAGAAATTTTAATGATAGAAATAT
>CAIGQV010016735.1:24547650-24565038 GCA_903798115.1 Danio jaintianensis
GCTAACACTCCTGAATACACCTGAAGCAATGATAGGTGCATTTGTAGTATTTATAAGATAGATAGTATTTGTCAGTACACGGATAAAAATGTTCTGCTTCATTTACTTAAATGTAATGTTGTTGTTTTTTTGCATAATTTTATTACATAGATTAAACAGAACTTGTAGAACTTACTTAAATTTTTATGACTGTTGAAATGGAATTTATAACATAAACTCACCTTAATTTTTCAATTCAAGTATGATCCACATAACCCAAAACTTTTTTTGTATTGAAACCAACTTAGTTTTTAAATGTCTATATTGCTAATTTCAAGTGGCAGTAGACTACTCGTTAAATACGTAAATCTACAAAATGTTGCATAAAGCTGAAAATTTGCCAATTTGATTAAAACACAAAATAAAAGACAGGTTACATGAAAGTTGACAGGTTTTATTGTCCTAATAATCTCAGGTTTTGGCTGGAATATTGATTCCAACCAACCAACTTTTATCTATTTAAAAAAATTTTTTTTTTTAAATGTACTGTAGAGAGCACTTTCTATACAGTAGTGTTTGTTTTTCAATCCTTAACTGTATCCAAACAGTAATATAAGCATTAAAAACAAGCAGCTCACAAATCCCAAAGTGAAATATTGAGCCGTTTAATAAAATGAAAAAACATTCAGTCCAGTCACGTTTTTTTTCACAAGCACATCAACAGACCCACAAGTATGATAAAAAATATGAAAATGTAGTAGTGCTTTTGGAAAACCTGGGGAATTTAAAGAGGAAAACTTAACCAAAGGGACCCAGATAAATCCCACTACCATCAACAATGTCTGTATGGCTTTAAGGCCAATAAGCTCACCTTGATATCATGGACATGTTCTTGATAACGTCCTTGAGCTCAAAGAAGATCTTTTGAAATGCCTCAATGGTGCATTTGAGCTTCTTTTGATAGCTTTCTTCAAATGCATAAATAGGGCCCATGAGGTAGGTGCAATCTGCAAAACTGGAAATTCCAAATAAGGTTCTGCTCCCTTTATGGCTATTCCAGCTATCTGTGACCTTCATTGCCGGCTTTGCTGACCACAAAGATGTTGAGAACAAGTGATCTGAGGTCCTCTTGAATGGTTGTGAAATCATCAGCATCATAAACCTGTGAAATATACCAGAAAGAATTATACCAGAACTAATTTTTATTTGCTAATGGGAAGAATTCACATAGTTTGCACTCCGTCTAAAGAGAAATCTGGGACTTTATGGTAGCTGTGGTAGTTTTAATCTTTACATGTTTGTACCATTTGTGTCCCAAAGTCACTCAAAATATGCAGTGTTGTCAGGATTTGGTTGGGAATACGTGGTTGCTCTGTCAGTTTGTGTAGTGTTGTGATTTAAGCCTCAAGAATTACAAAAATATTTATTCACACACAAAATATGGTCACACTTTACAATAAGGTTCCATTGGTTAATGTTAGTTAAGGTATTTTCTAGGGATGGGACACTTCATTAAAAAAAAAAAACAATGCTTGTCATGGTATGTGAACAGAACGTGGAGTCACAAAAAACTACACTGTAAAAAATGCTGGGTTCCACACAATCAATTTGTGTAGGGACAAGCATGAAGGGATTAAGTTAAATTATTAGTTTTTACGAATTTAAGTGGATTGAACATGGAACAATTAAGTTGTCCCAGAGAAAACTCAAGAATTGTGTTGTTTCAGC
This sequence comes from Danio jaintianensis, assembly GCA_903798115.1. Taxonomy (NCBI): domain Eukaryota; kingdom Metazoa; phylum Chordata; class Actinopteri; order Cypriniformes; family Danionidae; genus Danio; species Danio jaintianensis. The sequence continues at coordinate 24,549,358 of CAIGQV010016735.1, forward strand.
TAATTTAAAATGAGTAGATTAAAACATAGTTTTTTTTTTGAGTGTATGGTCCTAAAAATTTGGTCCTAGAAGTGCAGTCTGCCTCTACTACTGGATGATTCTGTTATTGAAAATGGTGCCTGTCACAACTGTGAGAGCGTTGGCTCACACATGGTAGACGGCTTTCTCTTTCGGCGAATATAATTACATTTTATTGATCAAACTAAATTAAATCTAGCTGATGATAGTATTTATTTAATTAAGTCAGACTAATGAAATAAAATTAAGCATTCTTCATTACTAGATTTTTTTTATTTAAAGTAAAAACAATTAAAATGTGTCAGATAATTAAAGAGCTGAATAATTTTTTTCAATTGGCAAAAGAGAATTACAAGACAATATAAAATCTACAGACCAGACCAAACAATATAAGACCAGACAAAATAAAATTGCTTATTTCATGCTTTTTCAGGGGTTAGGGGTACAGTGGAATGAACCACCAATTGCTCTGGCAATTGTTTTACTCACCGTGCTCTTCCAGTCGAAACCCAGCACGGAGAGTACAACCCTCAGTGCTGGGAAACACCCACATACTCTCCCATTCACGCACTACAGCCAATTTAGTTAATCAAATTCACCTACCTCATGTCTTTGGACTCTGGGGGAAATCAGAGCATCCAGAGGAAACCCACGCGAACACGGGGAGAACATATAAACTCAATAAAGCAATCATGCTAACCACTTAGCCACAATGCTTACTCCTATATATTTATTTCGGTCTTAACTCTTGTATACAATCAATACCACATTTCTGATTGCATGATTGTATCAACATTGCACACCCCTTAAGGGTAAAGAAGGTGCACTTATTGCCTTACTGAGAAGCTATACAATTTAAGTCAAATTGATTTCTGTCATTGTAAATAAAAAAACATAACCTATAATAATAATTCACAGTTAGAATCTATTGAATGTTAGAAATTTGGCTTTCAAACATGCTAAGTGGGTAGGTATTGGTATCAGTTCTATTAATACTAGTCTTTGAAAGTATTGGTATTAAATTGAAAATAAACAGTATCACCAATTCAAAAAGTAAATTAAAGATGCCATAAAACAGAAGTTAAGATTGCCCTTTTTTATCTCTATCGTTACGTATACATCCACTTGAAATTAGAAAAAAATGTAGGCGGTGCATGATTTCATCCTTTGGGAACCAACTGGATTGTTGAAAGATGGGCGTTGCTAACAAATTGAAAGAAGATTGATGAATTGATGAAGGCAGGGCAGAAAAGAGACATGCCCGGATAGCCCCACCCTAAAGGCATTCCATGTGACCAGAAGCGAAGAAAGGTTTTTTGAGGGGAAGAGGTTATGATATTTGATTAAAGATTCTGAGGGCAAATTAATTTTAACAAAATACAGATACATCATTTATAACAAGCACTACTATAAACATATAAAAATAAGAGTAAATTTAGATTTCACTCGACATTAAGTGGCAAGTTTGTTCCTACTTAAAGAATGAAAATTCTGCCATCATTTAAGTTATTCACCCTTTACTTGTTGTTGTGCTGAACACAAAAGAAGTTAATATGAAAAAATCTGGAAACCTGTAACCATTGACTTCCATAGTATGTGTTTTTTCTTCTATGGGTTAGTGGTTACAGGTTTTCAGCTTTTTGCAACATATCTTCTTTTGTGTTCAACAGAAGAAAGAAACTCATAAAGGGTTAGAACCACTTGAGGGTAAGTAAATAGCGAGTAAATGTACAAACATGTTTGTGGGAACAAACCATTTAACACCTGATTGGCCATTATTTTCAAGAAATCAACAAGTTTAGCTATCATTTACAAAACTGGAAAAACATGTAATTGGAAAACTGAGCACAAATGCTGATTTAAATCAGTTATTAGTTTATCTAAAACATCTACATTCTACAATTTTTCTTTTTATCTCAGCACATGTTGCCTTTTAAAAACAAATACTGGATATTTAAGTGTTACCTGAAGCTCATACTTCATGCTTTTATAATCATATGCATTAATTACATGGATTAAATTATGATAATATTTGGTAATAACCAATAGGCCAACTACAATGCAGAGGAAAATGCAAATGAATGAAAACTGAACATGTAAAGAATGAAAAAAAGGAAATCTGACTGAAATGATCTGTGTTGGATAAAACAAACATGGCTTCATTTTATTATTTGATTTTTATTGTACTTCACATTTTATGTACAAGTCACAAAACTGTGCACGTAAATACAAAAATACATAAAACATACAAGAGTGAGATAAATAAATACAAAGACACCTTCGGCTCCATTCATGATAACTGTGTTACTAACTTGAAAGATTATAACATAACATAGCAAAGTTACTTAGTAAAGAGCAGTGAAGGTTTTTCTCACACGGTCGTAAATAAAAACACAGCTTTGATGGCGGCTCATCATTTTTACATTTTACATTTCGAATGCAAAAATCACTCATTGTGACCGTCCTCACTTCAAAGCATTTCAAACCCTTTCCTTGAAGAAACGAAAATGTGGGTGTGTTTTGCTGCAAACCAAACCAAATACAATGCATCCTTTGCGATATCAAAAAACACAAATGACACCAAACGGCTTCATCCAAAAATTTTATTTACACTATTTACTCACCCTCAAGTGGTTTCAAACCATTATAACATTCTTTCTTTTGTTGAACACACAAGGAGTTACTTTGAAGAAAGCTAAAAAACCTGTAACCATTGACTTTCACAGTAGGAAAACATATGAAAATCAACATTTTTCAAAGTATCTTATTTTGTGTTCAACAGAAGAAAGAAACTCATAAAGGTTTGAAACAAGTAAAGGGTGAGTAAATGATGACAGAATGTTCAGTTTTAGGTGAACTACCCCTTTAAGTGAAATTTGGCTGTGTATCATGTCTATTGTTTACGTGTATGTAAATATTGAGAAAAAGTCCATATGCCAGCTGGGCTTTTCATTGGACGATCTGTGGCATTTCACTCCATGCTTTGGCTTTCTTCTTAGCGAGGGCCAGCCAGGGTGGCTCGTCCTGGGCCAGAGGTGCAGTAGACGGGTTACTGATCCTCTTACTCTCCTTCTCCACCATGGATGTGTTGGAGAGCTCAAGTGAGCAGAACACTGTTCATGCAAAAACAATAATAAAAAAGTTTAAAGAAGTTTATTCCTTTATTTCAGAAATAATAGATTGAGAGAGATACTTATCATACATATGAATTGACAGCCAAACGTTTGAATTGTTCATTCTTTCTTCTATTTATTTGATTTAAAAATACACCAAAAACTGATATATATATAAATAAATAAATTTATAAATATATATATATATATATATAATATTATAAGTGCAAATTAAAATGATTAAAATGATTCTATTGTAATCTATTTGAAAATATAAAGAAAAGGCAGAATTTTCAGTATTACCCTAGTATCACATGATCCTTCAAAAACTATTTTAATATGTTGATTTAGTGCTTGAAAAATATTTTGTATTATTATCTGCTATCAAAACCCATTTAAGTTGCCATTTTCCTTTTATAAGTAATTTTCACGATACTAAAAATGATTTTTTGTTCACAAATGTATATCAACATAATCATGAAGATCTCTAGATTTATCCAAATAAAACAAATCTTTCAAGAGATCTATAGTTTTTTTGTATACTTTGTCAAATGTTCAAGCGGTGGGCAAATACCTTGTAAGTACAAAATCATGGGGAATTAGGGAATAATGTGTTAATAAGTTAATAAATCAAGGTTATTGGTCTTGTTTAATGATTTTTTGCTTTCATAATACCCCACCTAAACATAACTTAACCATTTAACTGATATCTTTACTTTAAAGTAGACTTTTTTGATACACAATTTGATACACAACAAAATCCTCAGAGTAAAATTAACATCTCCCACTGGTCTCACTCCTACAAAGAGTTAAAATAACACTGGAGCAGAGTTAAAGTGCTGAGTGAACAGAGAATAATGAACTCCTGCTGTTAAAAAGCAGAATCACTGAAGAAAAACACAAAACTACAACCAAATTTAGTCACAACCTTAGGCCCTGCTGTCCACGCAAACATGGGTATTGTCTAAATTGCAGCTTTTTTCTACACAAAAACACAGTGTCAGGTCACTGAAAACCAAATTTTCGAAAACTCTTGTCAGGGTGAAGATTTTCAAAAGCACCAGGGTCTGTGTTTTTTAGAAAATTGAGAAAAAAAACAAACATTTTTGTTTACAAAAATACCTGTGTACGTGTGGACATGGCCTTAGGAACTGAAAAATCAATAAATCTCTCAAAATCTCAGCCCATCAGGATCATTAAACAACTCCACAAACAGAATCAGCAGCTTTACTTATTACTAAGCTGTCTGACTATTTCTGTCAGATGTCTCCAAAAGTCTGTAGTGAGATTTACTGAAAATATTTGTTTTGTTAAATGACACCATTGTGGTATGTATTTACTTTTGTGTATTTACACAAGTATTTATTTTACTTTTTGACTCTTGATTTTTGTTATTTTTTTTCTTTGACTGCTGTAACTTTGTAGTGTGGGACCAAATACTCTCTACCCTTGGGATTTTGCTGTGTATGTATTAATTAATAATTATAACTAATTATTGCAATATTTGTCTTATATATATATAAACTCATTTATCTTTTTGACACACAGTAGTCTGTTGGGGAAACTAGTGTGTGTTTAATCACTTTAAGACAAATGGATTAGTTTTTTGTGTTTTCATATTCATTAAATTATACGATAGATAATTTTGGTGGGCTTCATATCAAATGGATTTGTTATTTTAATCATAATAAATGTGTTTATGATTATAAATTGATCTTTTGAAAGCAGTTGTTTTGAGTTAGAATGCCAAATGTTTTACTCCTATTCAAATTTTACATTAAAGGGTTCTTACAACATATTTGCCCACCGGCAACTATAGTTGCCGCATATTCAAATACAATTTTCTTGAAAAAAATTAAAAACCTGGAGAAAATAAATGCAAAACATGTTCATATAGGACACTATTAACAAAGCTACATGCATGAAACCATTTTAAAAAATTTGGACACAAATGAGTTTGCTGTGCTGCTTAATATTTTGTTGAAACTGTTATACACCACTACTCAAAATGTTATGTCAGTTGAGATAAAAAGCAAAAAGTTTTTTTATTTTTTTTTATTCAGCAAGGATGCATTCAATTGATCAAATGTAATATAATACATTTATGTTAGACAAAAAAACACACATTTAAAATAAATTATGTTTGTTGAACCTTATATTCGCCAAAAAATAATGAAAAAATGGTATCATAATTTCTGCCAATAATAATAATAATAATAATAATAATAATAATAATTAATAAAATAAGAAACAGAAAAAAAATATACCGGAGCACCATATAGATTTTTTTTCTGAAAGATCATATTACACTTGAGACTAGAGTTAGATACTTTACACATTTTCATATTATATTGAAACTGCAGTATTTCACAACCTTACATAGTGTTTCTGATCAAAAACGAAATGCTTCTGAGCACAAAAGACTCACCAAACCCCCCAAAACTATTAGAAATGGTAACAGTTACAATAATTATCCGCTAGGGGGCAGACATTGACATATTTGTCCTTTCCACCCTGAACTACGGGTCATTGCAGTTTTCAGACCAAATTCAACAAACCCAAATAAAAAAATCAAACAAATCCATAAAAGCTTTGCCATGTAAAGCCTTGACAGAAAATGATAATATTGGAAAAGTGATTACCTTGTAAAGGTGAACACGGCTGTGTGAGCTGCTCTTTGACGACTGGAGCTGATAAACTGGGTGATGAATCCTGTCTTTTAACTTCCCCCTAAAAAACAAGCGAACACATTTTAAATAAAAAAGAAAGCCAAACCGAGTCTTTAGTTCCTCGAGTTTTCAACATACTTTCACAGGTGATTGATTACATTAAGATATGAAACGATTTTCCATATTAAAAGTTCTTTTGTTATGCTTAAATGAATAGTTCATACAGAAATGAAAATCACCTCGTCATTTACTCTCCCTCATGGGGTTTTAAACTTTTAGGAGTTTCTTCCGTTGAACAGGAAAGAAGATATTTTGAGGAATGATGGTTGATGGGACCCGTTGGCTTTTCATAGTAGGAAAAAAATACAAATAGCCTACTATGGAAGTCAATGGGTCCCAGCAACCAGCATTTTTTCCCCACAATATCTTCTATTGTGTTCAACAGAAGAAAGAAAATCAAATAGGTGTTGAACAAGTGAAGGATAAGTAGATGACTAAGTAAATAATTTTGGGGTGAACAATCCACTTAAATTTGCAAATGAGGCATTTGTTTTATTAAGCATGGTAATTTGAAAAAAAGAAACCTAATTTGAAATGAAAACTAATTTGTTTACAGTTCAGCACAATAAATCTGTATATTGAAGCAATGTTTAAAATTCTAGTATGTAAAATAAAAGTATGCATTGAATCATGACTTGTGAGAAATCTTATTGAAATCTAAAGTCGCAAATTGATAAAGTGTGACAAAAGGATGTTTTATTTATATTAGACTGGAATAAAACTGTAATGAAAGCCTATACTGTATGAGAAACTATATGAAAAGCCCTGAAAAATATGAAAACTGACAATTTTTGCCTGAAGTATCTTGCCTTAAAACTTCCCAAAACATCAGATTTTCCCTAGCTGCAACATGTATTATTGATGCTAGGAAGAGTTTTGAAGCTGCTCCTTGAGAAGCGGACATGCTTTTATGGCACATGTTTGTTATTTACATGAAAGCAAGAGCTTGTCTACCTGAACCTGCACTGGTAGTTTCTCTGGAGAGTTTTCTGGCGACGAGTTCTCCATGAAGTTCCTCTGCTTCTGTCGAGCCACAGAGATCCAGCTGGGAGACTCTGAACTACCAACAGATATTCTGGCCACTGTCTCTGAAACGGACATAACATTTGCAGGATATTATTTTAAGAATCATGTGAACTGCGGTTTATGTGAAAATATTAAGGAGGAAAGAAAAAGGTTTTCAATATTGATAATAAGAGCCATCATTAATAACTGAGGACAAATAATAATTGAGAATCAGAATAATATTTAAATGAAAATGTTTACATTTGGGTTGTAACATTAAAATATTTGGCATTTCTGTCTTGCTTTCCAGTAAAAATATCTCAACATTTCTACAATTAAAATTTACCTGAGAAACTAATGCAATCTTTTTAAATAATGAAGGTATACTAAAATTAACATAATACAACATATTAAAATGAATTAATTATTTTTAAATGTTAAAGATAATTGATAATTTTAAGAAAAAAATATATGAAAGATTTTTTTGGAATTTTTTTATTAGAAAACAGGACAAAATATATATATATTTTTTTTGCATGTATATAAAGGTAATTTTAAATTGAATAACAATATTAGTTTATATTAACAGTTTCAGCTTATGCTATTTAATATTTAACTATATGACATTTATTTTTATATTTCTGTTTTCTGTTATCTATCTAATTAGAAATCAAGTTATTTTGGTTTAAAATCATCTAAATTAATTTAATATTTGCTTTGAAACTGTTTAAATTTCAAATTTTAAATGTTTAATTATTTTAATTCCAAGTATAAAATATTAATAGTAAAAAAACATCACGTATTCCCACAATATTCTTTCAAAAATCGAGTTACCTGGCACCTTCCTTGTTGACATCCCTGTATCAAACATCAGATCAGGTTTTTTCGGTAAGACGGGCTTCCTGTCGTTCTGCTCTTGATCTGGTGTCTCCTGCGTCCCAGCAGACTCTGCAGTTTGAGAGCCGTTCCAAGATGCTTCTCCATCCAAACCATAACGGTGCAGAACTGGAGTCTTTCTCAAGCGCACCCCAAACGGGTTCTCCGGGTTCTTCTCTTCCTCCACATGAATGGCCTCTTTCTGCACCGGCAGCATTGGGGAACTCTGAGTGCGGGCTGGTTTGGGTCGCTCTTCAAGGATGGGAACGATGAGTTGAGTTGTTTGTGGAGATGAAACATTAGTGTCTTCAGTCTGTGACTCTGGTGAAGCCAGTGATCTCTGCCATGCAGGAGCGATGGTGAACCGCGGCCAAACCTCAGCGATGCTCACAGGCAACACAAGACCTTGATGTTCAGAAACATCAACCTCGGCTTCTTCTGAAGCTGCTTCCTGAGGCTCACCAGACTCCTCCAGCTTGATGGGCTCAGGATCCTCTTCCTTCTCTAGAGAAGACATTGATGATTTTGAGAACCGAGACTGGAAAATTGGACTTTCCTGCTGAGGAGACACAATGACCTGAACAGGTGAAGACTCAGAGGCTTCAGGCTCATCACTGGTTTCTGTTGACCTCCCGACATCATCCTTATCTGTGGGATCAGATTCAGGAATATTCTCTAAGTTGAGCACCACTAAGTCTCTATCATCATCTGAAGTGTCATTGTTTTCAGGCTCTGGAGAACTTGGTTCATCTTCTTGAGGTTCAACATCATTTGTAGAGTCTTCGCTTTTCTCAGGTTCAACCTTCGTCAATTTGTCATCTCCATCATCACCACCATCTCCGTCATTTCCACTATCTCCATCATCTCCATCATTTCCACTATCTCCATCATCTTGGATTTCCAATTCAGCTTCATCTTCAGTAATGTCACTTTCCTTCACATTTACTATGAAAGCAATTGGTGATTCTAACAGCTCTTCATCTTCTCTGGCACTCTCAGCGCTGTCTACTCGTTTCTCCTCGTCTTCTTCAGGCAGTTGCGGGTGATCTGGATCAACAGCCTCTTCACCGGTAAACTCCAGCAGCTCCTCCTCTTCTGTGGTCTCCTCTGAGATTTCTTCAGAATCTACAGATGACTCAGAGAGCGAGTCGGGTGGAGGAGCCTGTTCATTGGTGGTCACTATTGGCTCTGAGGGACTGAGAAGATATTTGTTGTCTTCCTCTTTAAGCTGAGCAACAATGCTCTTGCTATTGGCATCTTCCACCTAGAAAAACGAAGCAAAAGGTTTTAAATCAATATAATGAGTCAATGAAGATGGCATTTTTGACACATCAAAAAATACATTATGCACAACTGACTTGAAATAATAAAATGTTTTTGCGGTTTAAATGTAAAAAAAAAAAAAAATCGATGAAAAGATAAAAAACTTGACAATAGTAATTTTATTTATTTATTTATTTTATACACAGAGAGCATATTAAATACACGTAAAATGCAAAAATATGAGTGAAAATGTTTAGTGCAACAAATATACTATTTATATTAAAAAACAACTATCTTATTCTTACCTTCACTTGAGATAAATAAAAGAATAAGTGATCAATTTTAACATTTAAATTTTTAAATGATGATCATAAACCTCCTTCAAAGGCCAGATGGCGCTCTCCCTCAGAAACTACAAACACCTATAAAGAAGAAAGCCAGGAAATCCCCATGGTGTTTCATTCCAAGCAGAAGGTTCAACTGCTTTCACTGATTCAGCATGACTAATAATCACATGATTACAGAATCATCTCACAGAAGGATTTCTGAAACACCAGACTGAAATTTAGTGGAAAAAACATGTTATTATATGTGGTCATTTTATGTGCAGCCTTTACTACACAGAGCTGTAGTTCACAGAGTAGCGATGCAAACAGCTTCATTATCACAAAACCATTATCTTGATTTCATTATTATCATCCAATTTAATTAAATCACATCCTTGACAGCTTGTTGGCATGCCACTGCATTGGATATCTCATTGATGCACTCTTCTTAAAGAGGTAGTTCACCCAAAAGTGAAAATTATTTATTATATCGTATTATATAGAATTGCATTATATTATAATTTCATTGTACAATTCTGACAAAATTTAAGTTCAAACCTCAGGTGTACAAATATATTGTGCAAAAATTGCAATGTAATAAATATAAAACAAGACATATACAGACATACAGTAATTTAACTGAAACGAAAATCATGACTGTCAACATATTTTCAAGTGTCTTCTACATGTGTAAAGAACATGAATAGGTATACGATTTGCATAGATTATTGCACAAAAGATTGTTAAGTAGTGTTCCCATTTAAGAATTGTTCAGTACTGTAATGCACAGTCAGTGTTAGATGAAGGCACTTACAGTTTTTTTAAATTTGGTTTGGCACAATTTTCACAACCAATTGGTACATTTTCAAAACTCTTAGTACTTATATCACAACAGATCATCAAAAGTCAATTTTTTTTCAAACATTTCAGCATATTTTCAATTGTGTTAGTACAATAAATATAATCACAAAATATCCGTTTCACTACATAAAATAAGTGTTTCATCTTAATAAATGTTTCATTCACAGTAACTGCCTTTCATAATGCTATCACTATCAAACTTTTGATTTGCATCTCTTATCATTCACTTTAATACATATTTTTCTATAATTTAATTCATCTGATCTTAAAGTTTAATCAAAGAATCATTTATTACGTCCATAGATTTTCAACTGGTTTGATTGTTGTCTGATCATTTGTAAGTTACAAATTGCTGCAGGAGCTTTCAGAAATACCAATTACTAATTATTTTTACCCGATGATCACAATTAGATACATGTAAGTAAAATAAAATTATATTACAGAACAGTAAATATTTTTTCTGCTTGCATATGTAAATGACTCAATGTTTTCCCATATAGAAATCTGAAAAATGGAAATATATGCAAATTACATATATGACATACAAGCTCATATTTGGATTTCACATATTTAAATATGTCATACATGCAAAATAAAGCAAAAATGTCTGTTTACAATATATTTACACACTTGAAGTGGCTCAAAACCTTCCATCCTAAATCTGTTGATCAACACCCATTCTTGTCTTACAGTAGGACATTTTAAAAACATTTTTTTGATCCACTTCAAATGTTGACAACTTTATATGTTGTATATATGCTGCTCATATGTGTGTGTTCATATATTTCGTATATGTGAAATCCAAATATCAACTTGTATGTCATATATGTAATTTGCATATATTGCCAAATATCAGATTTCTATATGGGTTCTTTGATCATGTTTTCATGTTGTATAAACTTTAAATTTTTGAACTTAAATTTTTTTTTAATTATAGCTTTTGTTAGTTTGTCTGAACATAAGTGTAACGTTTGCTGTGATGGCTGTGTATACAGTTTACAGCACAAGAACATTATTTCACCACCAAGGGTGATTTAAAACCTGTATCTTGTATTGTTTACTACTGAATAAAATGATTGTTAAAAGTACAAAGTTGAAAAAAGATCTTACTGTTATGTTTTGGTGATTAAAGCAAATGTTCTCAGCATATATCACAATGATCTTGTGTTCTAAAACAATGATTATTCATTCATTCATTTTCTTTTCGGCTTAGTCCCTTTATTAATCTGGGGTCGCCACAGCGGGATGAACCGCCAACCTATCCAGCATATGTTTTACGCAGCGGATGCCCTTCCAGCTGCAAACAATGATTATGTGGAATGAAATTATGTGCAACTACAATGAAATCATGACATCAGATTTGAAAGAATGACTGGTGGTGTTACAAGTGTGATCAGTTTAAAGTTTTGTACTAAGAGATTTGAAAATGTGCATTTTACTTATGAAAATAGTACCAAACCAATTAAAAAAACTGTAAGTTGTAAAGTACATTTATTCCGCTTAGGTATAACTGTTTTTCAGTCTATTTGTTTGTGCTTTTATGGATCTGAAATGTCTTTCCAACAGATGATGACCTGGATGAGACGGATCCTCCCAAAGGTTTTGGGCTTTCTAAAGTAAGTGAGAGCTGTATTTGTTCCAAACGTTTATAAGTTTTATTCATCTGTTGAACACACTGACTTCCATAGTAACAAAAGAGTTGTCAGTGGCTACCGGTTTCCAACATTCTTCAAAATATCTTCTTTTGTGTTGAACAGAAGAAAGAAACTTAGAACATTATCAAATAAATCTTAATTTTGTGTGAATCCCTTTAATTAATAATGCTAGTGACTTTACTGTACCTCACTCTGAAGACCGATGTACTCATGCTCCAGTGTGAGTCCTGACGCAAGAGGGCTCTTCAGGGAGCTCAGCACTTCCTCCAGCAGTGACCCCTGCTCCTCAGGAACGACCTCACATCCTGTGTCCAACAGGAAGTCATCAGCTTGCAGCTCAAGTGTTACTGGACTCTCCCAAGAGGATTGTGGGACCTCTGATTCGGGGACGTGATCATGTTCCTCTCCTTCAGAGTCATCTCCAGCTAAGATGGAGGATGTTGGAGAGGTTTTCTGAAACTGGCCAGAGTCAGTCATTTCCTCATCCTCGTGTTCAGAAGCAATGGATTCATGGTCTAAAATATTAACCTGCTCTCCTGGCAAATCTAGACAACAAAAAAAGAATTATTGGTGACACTTTGTTTAAAGGTGTCCTTGTTACACTTTGATTGTATGTACTATAGTAACAACAATATATTATGCATAAATACATGCAACTAACCCTAAATATCATTCAAACACCAGCCATACACTAAGTGCATCTAGTTAATTAATATTACTCAGTACTTAAATGTATGATTACACTATAACAAAGCACACTCTAAAATAAAGTTTAACCTATTATTATTTGTAATTATCATTTGTAAGTAACTTTGGATAAAATCATCTGCTAAATGCATTAATAATTATTAATAAACAAATTAGCAACAAATAAACCAAAAATGTTTTTAAAATAATTGTAAAAACACTGTTAAAACAGAAATCTTGTTTGATATTAATACACTATAAAATAACTATATTAATTATTTGAATATATATATATATTTTTAAACATATTTTGTTCCTGAGAGTGCAAAGCTGTATTTTCAGCATCATTACTCTAGTCTTCAGTGTCAGATGATCCTTCAACTAACATTCTAATTTGCAGATCTGGTAGTCAGTTATTACTGGTTCACTATTATATAACTGTGGTTCTTATTAATATCAATGTTGAAAACTATTTTGCTTATTAATATAAACAGTTTTATGACAAAGGGTTTTATTTTAGCATCTGATGAAAAATAATCTTTATTTATATTAATCTTTTATTTTCAATATTATAAATGTAACTACTGTCACTTTTGTCAACTTGAGGTGTCTTTGTGTATTCAAGTATTATTTTTATCTTCACATAACCTGTGATGGCATCATGGTGTCCACCAACATATTATTATCAATTTTGATAGCAGTTGTGATGCTTTATAAGAAATGTTTTTCTAGCATCAAACTGGATTGATTTCTGAAGGATCATATGACTAAATGCCATCAAATGATTTGCCGTCAAAAGAATAAATGACATTTTAAAATAAATATTAAGCACTATTTTTTAAAACTGCAATAACATGTTTTTATTTTAGCATAAATTAATACAGGTACACATACCTTCACATTCTTGTTCTCCAATACTTGTAACCATCCGCAGTTTGTCCTCTGTGTCTCTGAGCAGTAGTTTTTCCCTCAGGTCTCTTCTCTTGTCCAGCATTTGCCTCTAAACATGAATAAATCACACAATTCAGTTCAACTACTGATACAAACTAAAACCAATTTCCCCCCCAGTTTGGACGGACTATTCCTGCAATGCTCAAAAAAGACAAGAATAAAACATCAACAGCTTGCTGGCCTGAAATGATAAGGCACCATAAATAATGAAAGTGTATGAATGGTTAATGTGAAGAGTCTTACGCTGGCAGGCTTTCTCTTGGCACGAGCGTTGGCTTTGACAGCGATGCGGTGACGGGCAGCTGAACTGTCTAAGCAGGACACAGAGCTGGCAGGAAGACTGAAGTCCACCGGGACAGATGCTTGAGGGGTCGAGGGTCTCGAAGACGCATCATAAGACATCTTCATATGACCGAGGGGGACAAGGACGACAGATATTGGTAAGTCTGAAATAATGTTACCTTCCACTACTCCACTGACTTTAGCAAGTTGTTTACAACTTTATTACAAAATAATGGTACTGTTAAAATTCTTTCAAACCACTTCCCCCAACCAAAGCCTCCATATGTGGTTTGCAATTTAAAATAGATGGTCGTATTCAAAGTATTTCCTTCCATCCTTAAACCAACCCTAAACCAGAGTGGCATCAAAATAGCAGAAGCAGTTTTTTTTTTGTGCTTGGTCATACATGCATACATGGTGAACCATAATAATAATAATAATAAAAAAAGCAGACACTTTCACCACAGCTGATTCATCATGATCAGTCATGACTGTCTAGAAGTTATTCCCTTTTAGGATGAAACGCAAACAAAAACTTCTCCAGGAGAAATTACTGTAGGTTATTGCTGGCAGTGATATAATTGTTTGTCCTCACCACTGTGCAAGTACTGTTTTTTTTTTCAAGTCTCAGATCTGGATAACTAATAGTAGCACTTGATCATTGATAGGTAATCTTGACGAATGTAGAAAACTGTTAAAGTGCCCCACGCTGTTAAAAAGAAAAGTTCTTAATTGGCATCAATGGTTCCATAATGAAACCTTATAATTCATAGAACATTTCATTACACAAAAGGCTATGTATGGCTTTCATTTAGTGTGTAATATATGGGTTTGTAATTGTAAAATGTCTGTAAAGTTTTAAAGAGCTAAGTGAACAATAAATGTAGTCTGCCAAAAGAAAGAACTGATTCTGAACTGCCTGAAATCAGTAGTCAGTAATTCCAGCTTTACCTCCTGCAAAACCTATATAGGTTTGTAACAAATTTGCATAAGGCCAGTATACAATTTTGTTTACCCACTGGTTACCCGCAAACAACATCTCCTTTGGCTCCTTTCTGAGAAGAGTTTGGTTCATGTTTTTGTCATGCTGAGAAGATGCTGTATTTGAAAAGACTCGGATTCAAACTTGAATGGTAAAACTGAAGACATTGTTAAAGTTTGTATGCATTTAGAAGAGTTGAGGAAACCTTCTGAGCTGGATTTTAGATAAGGTAATGGGAGTTTGGTTTCTGACACACTGCAAGCGATTGGAAATTCACAGCAGATTGAGCCTTCAAACTAATCGGAGCTCTCAGAAAGGAGTGGGCATTTTTACTGCTTGATTAATATGAACATCGTGGCACAAAGCTTCGTGTGCTTGTCATCTCATAACTAGCACCCAAAATAGATTAATTTAATACAGGCTCATCAGAAATACGTGTTTTAGCCTACATTTAAATGAAACCAGAAAAACATACCTAAACAACATACATTTAACTGCAGTTGCTTGGTAAAATGAACACTTCAGGGAGTATGACACCAACAACTTTTGTTTCTTTTCACATTAATGATATTTACAGTAACATTACTAATGAATAAAGGATTATTTTTTGGGGGGTTCTTTGCACAGCACCAAATAAATACCACAAAACAACTTAACAGTGTACAGTCGTGGCCAAAAGTTTTGAGAATGACACAAATATTAGTTTTCACAAAGTTTGCTGCTAAACTGCTTTTAAATCTTTGTTTCAGTTGTTTCTGTGATGTACTGAAATATAATTACAAGCACTTCATACGTTTCAAAGGCTTTTATCGACAATTAAATGACATTTATGCAAAGAGTCAGTATTTGCAGTGTTGGCCCTTCTTTTTCAGAACCTCTGCAATTTGACTGGGCATGCTCTCAATCAACTTCTGGGCCAAATCCTGACTGATA
>CAIGQV010016735.1:24565438-24579573 GCA_903798115.1 Danio jaintianensis
TATGTATGTATGTATGTATATATATATATATATATATATATATATATATACATACATACATACATACATACATATATACATATATATAAAAAAATGCACCAGCAAACTTTATAGCTGGCAAAATAAATCCCCATTTTAAATCTCCAACACTATTATATTTCTCACCCAAACCCAATTTTTCAAAACAGCCCATGGTTAAGCTTAAAGCATTGCATAACACAAACACATGACAGCTATTTAAAGCCCTGGCAACATGATAAATCCAAAAGTGCATATTTTTCAGCGGTTGGAGGTTGTTTTGGAGTTTTTGGTAGGTGCTAGTGTGAGATGTTTCCGCCCTTGCAGTGCTCAGACAGGTTTCATTTCACTTTCATTTGAAATTCAAATGCAACTACTGGACACAAGCAGTGTCCTGCTCTCCAATATTTGTGTTCTAAACTGCCTATGATTGTAAAGGAGCTTGTTCTGAAACCATCAGTATCTGTGAATACCGGTGATAACACAACACTTAGCTGAGCAAATTCTGCACTGTCCGCACTAGCCAAAACAACAGCAGATAAGAACATTCCTGGAGTGTGTTTTGCTGGACTTTATGGTTAACTTCCAAACATCTTGATGCACACCCAGAGGCGCTCAATTCAAATGATCTGCAGTGATGCCAAACATAATATGGAAATTTATGTATGTATTTCAAATGTATGAATTGAAAGCGACACCTATAAACAAATTAATTTGCACAAAAAGTCAGCCACAGATTAAACAAACATAGGCAAACTACAGTCAAGCTAGAAAAAGCACTGAGCAACATTTGTTTTTAATCATATGAAATATGTTGTAAAGCATTTACATGATACTGCTTTTTCTGAACTAAATACAGCATTTTTATGTTTATAGCCCATTCCTTTACAAAAATGTGTTTTGTGGCACTAAAAGTTGTACTATCCGCTTGTTAAGTCGTGACGTATCGGTGACGTATGGAATACTGTTTCCGGGTCCAAGCCGCTACTCATTTGAATTGAGAAAATGTTCGTTTATGACCCCTTTTTAGTCCCATCACACATTAAAGTGAATTTTATATAAAATCATGGTGTACACAACAGTCTCTGGACTTACTGCATCACAGACACCAATATTTTAACAAATTATAAAAAATAAATCACTTTCTGGCCATCGGATATTAGGCATGGATATATATATTGCAATCGTGATTTTCTAAAGTATTAGATTGCTTTATAAACGTTTATTATTACCATTTGATGAGCCTCCCCATACAGTTTGATAGAGCGCTTGGACCCGGAAGCCGCTTTGTGTGACGTCACACACTTAACAAGCGGATTACTGACTTTGTGTAAACTAAAAAAATGTTGACATTTTGCACATACTCTAAATAGTATGCACTTTGTCTTTAGGCAAGTATGAGTATTTGGCAACCAAAACAACAATAATGGACTACAGGACTCTATGTGCACTGACACACAGTCTTTTTATTTAAAGTGACTTTGCCATTACTGGCCTGGCATGCTTATTACATTATTTTTAGTGATTGTTTTAATAGCATTTGATAATGTTGTCATTTGAATGTGAACCTTTTCAAAATCACAAGGGAAAATCTTTCCCAAATTTAAGAAACATGGTAAGTGAACATACTTGTTTATCTGAAAATCAATGTTGTAGTCAGTTATTCTCCTATCCGTTTCATGTCACAATATCTTTGTTTAAGTCTGTGGAACTCCACCCACTGGCAGTTTACCCAATTATGTTTTGGCAATCCAGAAAACACAGCATATTTTATTTTAGTAATGAAGGCATTCCAGAGGACAGTAGTAGTTTTTTATGAGGTGGTTTTTAACTAGCAAATAATACAAATTTTACCAACTAAGTGAAATTAGCTGAGCGGCTTACAAATTGTCAGGCACTTTCGCTCCTGTTTGTGTCTTTAATCTGGTAAGTTTGGTAAGTAAACTATTTCGACATTGAATAACTTTTAATGAGTGGAAAAATGTATGATAGCCCTTACTGTTTGCTCAGAAAAAATGGGAGAGTGGTTGAATTCTGAATTTTGATTTGTGCGTATGAACAAAAGTTCTGCAGGTTTGATGAGTGTGCGTAAATGACGACAGAGGCTACAATTTACACTGAACCTACCGTTTAACACAAGCTAGAAGCCTTTAGCTGCTTTTCTATTAGGCCTATCATTTATCTATTATCTGATATCTATTTTTTGTTGTATGACATATTGCACCAACAATATATTACGATAAATGATATTATTGTAATTTTAAGACCATTTTATGCCACTCATTATAAAATACCAGAATATAATACCATATATTATCATCACAATGAAAGTACACTCTTCCAAAGAACATGTCATATTTTATTCTTAAGAATATTTAATTGAATTATAGTCATTTTAACAATTTAATAATTTAATAATTAGGCACTAGAATCAGAATGTGAAAACGCATATCCTATATATCCTAGTAATAAATGTTAACAAAAAAGTGCAAAAGTAGTCAAAAGTAACAGAGGCTGCGATATCTGGTACCAGATCTATTTTCAGTTGTCAGACACCCACATGAAAATATACTACAGTAATTTATAGTAAATACTATAGTGTTTTTTTTAACCATACTGGCACTGACACCTCCAACAGAAATAGAGATGTTGCACAATCAGCTAAAACATTGCTAGAATTGTTTTTTTATGTATAGGCGATATATATTGCATCCCCAGAAATGATTTGAGGTCATGTCGATGTGTTGTGCGGTAAGTTGATATATTGATTATTGTGACAGGCCTTTTTTCTACCATCGTGCCGAACAGTTTTAAGAACATTCAGGTACGGTTCCAGTTGTATTTCCATGTGAGCCTGGAATGGCATGGTACAATTACAAACAGTTCTCGTCCCAGAATTAGACGCATGGCAGACAAATCTGTTGATCCATGCTAGTACAGCGCATGTGTGTGTGAGTAAGTAACACCAAGTAGAAGCGTGTTATATATTTTTTCTGTTAAATCTGCTAAAAAAACAAAACAAATCTGATCATTGTCTATATTGTTGTTATATTACACTTGGTTACCAAGGCAATGACTGACACATTTGTTTTACATTCCAATTAGTCCCATTATCATCACCACCATGGAACATGAAACCATGTCTGTGCTGACTGGACCGAATCAGCATGGAATGGAATGGTTAGGCAAACAGAAGCATAGTGGTAAAGTGGTTTTTGACAGACCATCAAGAGATTTGCGACATGTAGCATGTGAAAGGTGCATATGTCACCTGATCATCTTCACTGTCTGATGCCTCCATGCTCAGGGAACTCTGGGTCAACTCCACCGACTGTAATAACAAAGAGGCATCATACATTAATATCCTGTTTGAAATAGAAGAAAAAAATTAACACAATCTTCTGATATTAAAGCAATATCATGTCATGAAACATGGTTTGATAATCTGGAGTAAAATATTTAGGTTGCAACCTATCAAAGATCGTTCTCTAGATTTTCTAAATGAAGCCACAGCTTTAGTCTCTGTTATGTTGGAGTTCAGGGAAGGTGAGGACAGGGACTGAGGAGATTTCAGGTAAGGCAGGTATAGCGAGGGGAACAACACTGTATCTAATCCTGTTAGAGAACTCAACAGGGAGCTTCCTGTCTATTCAATAATGCTCTGTGATGTCTGAGGCTCTTACACGCTTTTCACAGAGCCAAAAATACTCACGCATGCTGAACACATTCAGCACAGCGCCTTTGATTGCTTGACGTTAGATTCGGTTCTGTCTGGTAATGAAAGTACAATGTGTTTAAGAAAAAAAAAGTTATATAAAAATAAATGTAGCTCAGTATTTAAGTGCATATGGCTAATTATCAGTAATTTCAGTCCATATTTGTTTCTCTTGATTAAAAAAGTCCAGTATTTCCATGTATAAAAAAAAAAACACACAAGAATTGAAACAAATAATGACTTGAAAAGTCATTTTAGGCCGCAAATATATATTAAAATGGTCCTGGATATATAAAAATATATGAAAAACATACAAATATATATTAAAAATACACTGTGAACTGAATTATGTAGGTAACTGCATGCCTTAAAGTGCCCAAATCATGCTCATTCACAAGCCCATTTTTGTGATCTGCTAGAACACATTTACAGGAGTATAAAAAAATACAAAAGCACATTATTTTTCTCATATTGTACATTTCTACGGGACCTCTTTCACTAAACAGTCTTTTTTAGATTGTGTCTCATTAAAGCTTGCCTTTCCTAAAAGCATAGGCAATTCTGATTGGCAATTCTGTCTGTTATGACTGGCTAGATGCTTAAAATAAATTTGACAAGGATGAAAGCATCAAGCACATGAGTATGGATCTATTGAGAGTACTTTGAAAGGCTGTGTTCGACTGTGCACACGCATAAAAACAACAGAAAAAAAGACAAATGAAATCAAAAACTATCGAACTGTTGATCTTTAAACACAGACAATAAAAAATATACTCTGACAAACTTCCTTCTGAATTGTGAAAAAAAGAGCCTTTATTGAAACCAGTCAGATAGATATTTTTACACCAAAACACCACTATTGATGAGAGTCAAACATGCCGTCAACGATCCTAAAATTGAAAACAAGTTCCTGAAGTTTATTTTGAACAAGTTTCCTGTTCATTTCAGTCTGACTTTTAAAGTTTGTCTGAGACTTTCAGGAGTTTGTGCACTTCACAAATCAAAGCTTTATCAGTGATGGAGAAACCCATGGGTATAAACTATAATTAAACTGTGAGTGTAGAAAGAGGATTACCGTGTGAAGAGGTGTAGCCAGTACAGTGTGGAGGCTGGAGTACTCTGGCGGGCTGCAGGGAAGACCATCATCTTCAGAAAGAGCCCCAGCATCCTCTGCTTTCCTCCCACAGAGCAGTGCTGGTGGAGAACCCAGGCGAATGGCCTGCTTCAGCTGCAGCTACAGACACCACAGAAACTATCAACAACTGTTCAAATACAGATCATTCTACCTTATATCGTAAACTATTGTGTTAACTTGATATTCACCATGCACTATAACCTTCAAAAGATTGGGCAGTTTTATTCAGCATGCATGCATTAAATTCATTAAAAGTTACAGTAAAGACAGCACACCTGTTTAAAGTATTGATATTAATAACACGTGTTCGAAATCTATATCGGAGCGGCACGGTGGCTCAGTGGTTAGCACTGTGGCCTCATAGCAAGAAGGTTACTGGTTCGAGTCCCGGCTGGGCCAGTTGGCGTTTCTCTGTGAAGTTTGCATGTTCTCCCCGTGTTCGTGTGGGTTTCCTCCGGCTGCTCCGGTTTCCCCCACAGTCTAAAGACATGCTCCATAGGTGAATTGGACAAACTAAAATTGGCCATAGTGTATGAGTGTGTGTGTGAATGTGAGAGAATATGGGTGTTTCCCAGTACTGGGTTGCAGCTGGAAGGGCATCCGCTGCGTAAAACTTATGTCGCAATAGTGGGCGGTTCATTCCGCTGTGGCAACCCCTGATAAATAAGGTACTAAGCCGAAGGAAAATGAATGAATGAATGAATGAATGAATGAATAAAATCTAAATCAGCATATTAGGTTTCTGGTTTAACAATAATAATGGTTTCTGAAGCATCATGTGGACTACAGACTACAGTATTGATGCTGAAAAAGAAGAGTTGTTATCACAGGAATAAAAAACAATGTAATATATTAAATTATTTTAAACTTTTATCTCAATATTTCACAGTTTTCACTTTTTTATTGAATAGAAGAAGCATTTCAGTCGCACATAAGGCATCTCTGCATCTAAAAACATGAGTCGTGGCACTCAGGAATAGTTTTAAAAAAAGCATAGCATAGAGAACGATGATATCCAAACATAGCCACTAAGTGCCCGTAAACAAAACTTGCAACACTTCCTCCACCTCAGAGCTCTTCTGATTGGTCCACTGCTTTGAAACTGACGACTTGCACTTTTTTTTTACTTGAGATGGCTTCTAAAAAACACTGCTCTTCAAAAAAGAGCAGCACTTCAAAAGACATGAAACGCGAGTGTATACACGTCCATCAAGTATGTGTTCACATTGAAAAACATTGACAAAGTAGCGCATTAAAATGGAAAAATGCATTCTGTGGGAATAAACCCTTTAAGGTCCCATGAAGTGTTTTGAAATATGCATTTTTGTTCTATGTGGGATGTAATTCGAAGTGAAACATGAAGACAGGGCAGGACAGAGTAGCTCCTTCCCCTTAAAAAAAACAGCCATCAGTGTTTTGTTTGAGTGGTTGAGCTCAAGCACATATAGCAATGAAGGTGCGAGAGATATCAGAACCTAGACAGCATTTGATTGGTGAATAGATTTGATGAGAAACTGATGTATGAGGTGGCATAAAAAGAAAAGTTGACCCATTTAGGCGGAAGTGACAAACTGCAAACTTTGGATGTTTATATTTTCTAAATGCAAAATTTTCTCATTGCTTTGGAGCACACTAGCTTATAGATATTCTTAAGATTAACATACTGATAATAACATCTAAAAAAACTTTATTTTGATTTTACTGGGACTTTAATGAGTATAAGAGACTTCTTTCAGAAAGAAATTCTGAAAACAATTTATAAACAGTAGTATATAATATATTTCTCTTTTATGTTTTTTTTCTCTACGTCTTTTGAACAGTGGTTGAAATGCTGATTTTTCTTTAAATAGAGGTAATAAATGTTAACTTTTATTGCAGAGCTGCTCTCATGTCTGGCTCAATTGCTGTCTATCCGGTGTCTACAAGTAATATGCTAACAGTATCAAGACGACTATGTAGCATTTAACCAATGGCAACATATTTGTGAAAAAGGGGCCATTGTGGGCATCTATCATTTTGTCACTTCATTGTGTACACAATTCTCAAGATGTTTTTTCTGGCTCACATTTGTTTTTGTTTTCTATTCTATTCGGTTGATCAGTGACATTGACGATGATCCCTGCTGTCTAGATTGGGCTGGTGGCAAAACGTCAACAGTGAACATCTCAAGCTCTGTGTCTTGAGGCTTACATTTGCTAATTTTATACAAAAGTCCAGTGAGTTGCCATCACTAATACTCATTAAAGAAATAGGACAGGAAAGAGAAGATATTTATATAGCGCACCTGAGCACTCAAATGCAACTTTTTTTTCTGCGTTTTACATTTTATATTGCATATAATTCTGTAATTTACTTTAGTTTGAAGGAATCCCTGTAGAAACTTGCTAGACCTCCTTATTTTTTTATATTTGTTTACATTGTGAAGTTTGGAATAAAAGTGTTTTTGTAGCATTTAAACCTTGGTTTGTGTGAATTTTGTAATTTTCCAGCAAAACAAATTTAGTTGTGGATGGTTAAGACCTAGGACAGGACATAAGAATAATAATAACAATAACAATAATAATAATAATAATAATAATAATAATAATATTTTTTCTTCATGATATAATCCTATTATTAGATTCAGAACATATCACCACTTTATTTATTACAAAATATTATACATTTTATTGAGTATAAAACACAATTCACATGTATAAATCAATCATAACAGCTGTAGGAATACCTGTAAAGATTTTACTTTTCCATGAATGCTGTCCTGGGACGCACCGAGACCCTCATTAGTCTCTGAAGACGGCGAATCAGAGACGAAGACACTGTCATGTGACATGGCTTTGTTTCCCAAGTTGATCTTGGATCTTTAAATTAAAGATGATATGTATATAATCACAGTCAATGCAAATGTGCAAATATTGGTGAATTTTGCCCCGGCGGCTCAAATTACACAGAATACCGCAAACACGTGAAATTCATCTTAATTGTGTATTTTGCACAAGTTTAAGTAATTCTACTTGAACAGAGAAAACTACGTTAATGCATGATAAAATAATTGTCTGCATTAATTAATGCGTTAATGCAATAACTTGCTCAGCCTTAATAAAAATACACACATGTATAAGAAAAAAGCAGTATACTAATAATTGTATTTTTAAATAGTTTTTCCTCACCCTGGGTCATTGTCGCTGTTAGCATGGCTGATACTCGGCTCCGAAGCGTTAACGTCATCACTCGATTGACTGGCCTTCAATCCACTCTCACCCGATGGAGAAAGACTTTCCTTCCTCTTTTTTTTCACAAAAAAGTTCTTGAATGTCTGAAATTTGGACTTCTTCTTCCCTGTATTGAAAACAATACACAGAAATGAAATGAATTTTACTTGTGAAGGTCTCTTACTGAAGATTCTTGAATTCAGAGAGGCTTGCTAACAGCAAACACTGAACACATGCTTACAATTAGTCAATGTTCGCTTATCCAAACAAAATAAGTTCAACTGGCAGACAATCATGTTTACAGGCCCTCCAGTCTTGGAAACTATATATACAGCACATTTAAACAATCACGTTACAATTTATGACATGGATACCACTTGTAATCTCCTCAGGCAAAGTCTATCTGATCGTGGTATATTGCGCTGTTTCTGATTAGCATGGCTGTGGTTGTTTTATTTAACAAATATGGACTGTAGACCCCTAAAAATGCCCTTTTGAGTGCTTACAGTACACTAATTTGTCTTTGAATGTAATTGTAGCATTGAATAAAATGTATTGTAAAATTTATCCAGTTTTTGTTTTTCAAAAGCTCTTTTGCTCATAAGTGCAGTGAGGTTTAATACAGAATAATATTATGCAACAAGACTGTTGAGTTTTTCAGTTTTGCAGTTCATCGGAATATAAGAACATGCTCGTTTTCAAAGACATTTAGGGCCATGATTAGACAAAAAAAAGACCAAAAACTATAAAGACTTGGTCGGCATTGCCAGGAACGCCTGCAAAATTGTCACTACCGTCTGTGCGGTATGATGAATGTACGGAGACCTTGTTTGGTACTTTATCTTGATTAAAAAAAAAAATTGATTTCTTTTTGCTTGATTTAATATCGAAAACTTGCTATGTAACGTTTTTCACCTCTGATAAGTTTAAAAATCCTGATCTTAAGTTTTATATGCTTCCAAATAAACATACAAAAGCCGCTAGGTTGACCACCCGCTCCACTTTTTATTGAAAAGCACAGTATTTTCTTCTGCACATCGCATATAGTGAAAATATCCCACGTTTTCATGAATCTTTTGGTTTAATTGTTGTTTTAAGTAAATGTACATGTGTTCTTGCCTTTTATGTGAGCCCATTATTCTTTTATGTGGTAGTTTTTTTTCACCTATTTGACAGAAGGCTGTCTAAAATGTGGCGCAGGTGATTCCCTGAATTTAAATGATATGTAAAATAAAGACACTATGTTGAAGTGTGTTGTAATTGTGTTCTCTGGAAGGATACAAAGGACATAAAGGATCTGACAGGCAGAATACATGTTTTTATTAAGTTAGACACAGTTGTCAGTGCAATTGCCTAGTGGTTAGCGCACTGACATATGGTGCAGTAGCACTTCAGGGCGTCCTGAGTTCGAATCCCGGCTCGAGGACATTTCTCGTCCCTACCCCCCCTCTCTCCCACTTCTGCTTCCTGTCTGAAATACTGTCCTATCCACTTAATAAAGGCAAAAAAAAAGGCCAAAAATAAATTATAAAAAAAAAAAAAGTTAGACACAGTTTCAGGTTATGTTTTAGTGTTGGTAATGACTCACAAACTCACACAAACTTAATTGTCCCACATTTAGTTTTTTCGGTGATGGTCAAACTAGAAGTCAGTGTACTGTCGAAAAAAAATGCATCCCTGTAAGATTATGCTTTAACTCATTCACCAGTCAGCTATTAGGTGGATTATTGTGTGGTACGGTTATTATTTGGAGGAGAAATGACTTGGATTAAGCAGTCAGTTAGCGATTTCAAGGTCAAATTGCCTGGGGTGTCAGTTTGGTGAAAAAAAAAGCAATTTTCGCAATAACTCTGGGTTACAGCTATTCATTTACAATGAAGGAAGAAGAATTGTTTTCCCCCACACTGACTTCGCCCCTTAGCTATGACACAATGCTGACCAAGTATATTCCAGCAGGTAGTTTATAGTCTACATTCATAGGAACATCAACAAATGTTTTCAGGTGTTGTTCTTGTCATTGACATTAACCTATAAATACATTTTTCCCTGAAAATGCTGGGACAATTTTGCAGCCTATGGTTTTAAGCATCACATATATCAAGGGTCAGATTCAACAATCTTTGTTATAGCTTTAATCAATATATTTTTTAAATTTGCTATATGTAGAATTATCACAATTAATCTAAACAAGCTGTTAAAATCTACTACAATTATACAGTACAGCTTCCTAGGGTGCAGACACATTGTTAACTTCATTAACCAGCTCTGGCAATTTCAATATGGCAGCCGGGTTATGTATAGCAGCCCATAGAAACAGCCACTAATTAGGTGTCTATTTTCTATGCATCAAGACAGGTAAATTGGTTATTTCAGCTAGTTTTAACAAATGGTATACAATTTTTTTTTTTTTTTATGAATCCCAAAGGTTAAGACCCAGAAATGCTTTCAAAGCCAAAACAAACATTGAAAGGTCAGTCTTATTCTACCGAGAAAGCCAGAGCTCTTAAAACAGTACAGCTGTGAGAACAATAGTAGGATGATGACCTTTACTGGTAGAGTCATTCTTTCTACCGAGAACAAACACAGTTCACAGTGACACCTTGTCTGATGGTTTGGGGGGGATTTTTTTTTTTTTGAAAAATAATAATAATAATAAATAAAAAAAACCTTTAGACAACCCTCATTTGACTCCTTTAAACAACCCAAATCCATTTTAAAGGGATGACCCAAAAACTGAAAGTTGAGTCATTATTTATCCACCCAGTGCCCCTTTCTTTGTCAATGTACAAAAAAAATTATTTTTAATTTTTTTTTTAATTAAAAAAAAAAAGAAATGGTCCTGCTTTTAACTCAACCACATAATAGCATTAAACAATAAGCAGTATCAAACTAACACAATCAAAAGTAGATGCAATTAAAAGATGCAAAAGTATCAGAAAATGGTCCCATGTTAGTGTTTGGTGAAAAAACAAAAAAACAAAAAACAAAGTTATTCAGTACACAACTGCATGTTCAAAAAATTTCAGACTCCTTCAACACACACTGTGACAAATCAAGATTTTTAAAAGAACTGAGATATTTCAATGCATGTGCACATCAGTTAAAAAAAAAAAAAGCAATGTATGGAATTAAGTCAAATTTAGGAAATGTAAAAGTAACTGTTGAGTAATTTTTACATATTTATTATTTGAAGTTGACTTTGTGATACTTTGTTTTACGTTCCTTTGATTCTCTATTTGTTTTAACGTCCTTTGGCTCTATTTGTTTGTATGGTTTACAAACAAATTAAGCCACTAATTTAAAGTGTTTGCATGACATAATATTTAAGTAAACAACAGCCAGTTTCTTGTTAAAATATGATAATATCTACAGACTACTGAAGTAAACAAATTCACAGACTCCACTACTGGGTGTGAAATACAAAATGACAGTAACAGTCTTTTTTTTTGAGATGTCATCACAACAAAAACAATGATAAAACTGTGTAAATACAACTGTAAAACTATGAAAAATACTAAATGCATTTTGCCCGTGCATGATGGGAAAACCAATATCACATAATTTTATGACTTTTATGTTTCCTTAAAGTATCACTGTAAATATAAACACAACCAAGTAAAACATACATATACAGCTCAATCTTTCATTTTTAAAAGCTTGAAAAAAGTACTAATATAGAAAAATAATACAGAAATATTATATAAAACTATCCGTTTAAATTAGCTGTTTATATTTTCCACATTGTCTTGTATTTCCGTATGGGATCTTCAATTGTTTTCTCTGTAAAGGAAGATATTTAGCCATAATAAGGTATTATAGTGACATTTCTGTCTTCAATTTGTAATCTTTTGCCACTAGAGGGCATGTATTCACAACAAACAAAGGCGTATTTTGATGATGTAGTGTGGAATCAGGGGAGCTGTCATCATTACATTCTACGGGTGCCACTAGTTAAAATTGCTTATTTCTCTGGAATCTAACATTCTTCAAAACATTTGGGATAAAGTACACAAGTCAGCAAAATACAGAACACTGTTCTAGTGGTTTTTGAATATTTTAATGATCTTAAATGTTTATAGGTGATTCCTTAAATTGCTTTCTAGGAAGCCTGCTAGATTTGGAGTCTCACTCAATTCATAAAGAGTTTCTAGATAATAAAACAGGGTTTGTAGCCTGAATTTACTGCTCCCCACACAGTCTTTAAGGACTCTGGATGATGACTCCAGGCTTTGTGTACTGTGTTCTCTCGACTTGAGGAGAGTCACATGATGCTGCTCTACTGGCAAAGCCTACAGTCTCCAGCTGCGGCCCGTCTAAAGCCAGTAAACAACACACAGAGAAAGAGATCTCACTGTCTCTTATAAAGCACTCAATGCTCGGTTATTTGATTACACAGTATGGGAGGCTAAATATCGCCTTCTAAGAACAGAGCCTCAGTTTGTTTAAATGTGGCCACATTAAACGCAAAGTGTCTCGGGGAAAAAGCTTTGCATTGTTTACGCAGTGGTTTTATTTCAGGGATGAACAATACAGTTGTTTGTGCTAGTACATCACAGGTTCCGTCAAATCAACTTTATGTTTGGTGAAATAACTGTACATGAATTGATAATCAAATTAGCATAAAAGAATGACTTTAATATATTACAAATATGTCATTTCATCAGGATCTGAACTACATCTGTTATTTGTACTTTGGAATGAATCTTTTGAATGAACCATGCAAACCTTTTACCTCCATGACTCATATTTTCCATTCAAGTTTCTCCCTCGTAGCTGAGACCTGATTGTTTTTCTACACTCAAAAATCGACTATGGCATGAGCATGCTGTCTTAAAGTGCAGGAAAATTAATATTACATGATATTACTGAACATTATGAACCTATTATGTGTTTAATAAAAAAATACACTCATACTAGCATGTAAAGTGCAATAAAATAAAAGGAAGGTTTAATAATGTTGCTTACAGATTGCTTAACCGATTCGGAGTCAGCAGTAAAAATCTACCCTCTTTGTTTGGATCAACAATCAGAAAAACATATTAAATAGATAATAGTTATACTACAGCAGCCTGTTTTAGACTTGGTTTCATTTATAAACAGAAAACACAGTAGTCAAATGAACATTATTAACTCATAGACTGAAGACTGAATTCTAAAGATTAAAATAAGGACTATTTGAATGTTATTTTTATTTATATAAACACTAACTGAATTCTAAATGAAGTCATGATCACTGTCTGATTTTAAACAACAGACAAACTTTTTTTGGTTGATACTGATTATTGGCTGATATGTACACAGTATGTGTATCTCTACTAATAACGCAAACAACAAATGTGTAATGGAACTAAACATTGCAGGCAGACTTTCTTTTCAAACCTTAAAAACAGCAACTTAAATAACACCCGCACCCTCTTTGCAACAGTAGAGAGACTCACAAACCCCCTAGTAGGATTCCTAGTGAATTTCTCTCTGAAAGCAAATGCAATGGGTTTGCTCATTTCTTTACTGATAAGATCAATAATAACAGAAAGGCAATCAGCTCATCCAATCAGCCAAGTTGTGTCAACGTCAGACAGGCTCAACCACACCTTAAGAAATCAGACATTATGTCTGATTTCAAGGCAACCAATGGTAAAATCTTGGCAGAGATTGTGCAGATTATGAAAGCATCAACCTGCTGTCTTGACACACTCCCCACACCATTCTTCAAAACGGTGTTTAACTGTTTAAAAATGGATCTCCTTAAAGTGGTAAATGCTTCACTTCTCTCAGGGACTTTTTCAAACTCACTTAAAACTGCAGTTGGTTAACCCCTCTTGAAAAAGAGCAACCTGGATAACACCCTATTGAGCAATTACAGGTCAATTTCAAATTTCCCTCTCATTGGCAAAATCATTGAAAAAGTTGTTTTTAACCAGGTTAACACGTTCTTAAGCTCCAAGGGATGTTGGTAACACTTTAGATTAAGGGTCCAAAATAATGCATTAATTAAGCATTAATTAATGATCAATTTGTTCACAATTAAGCATTAGTTAAAAACAAAAGCACTAGTAAT
>CAIGQV010016735.1:24584573-24605092 GCA_903798115.1 Danio jaintianensis
TTTTTAACTAATGCTTAATTGTGAACAAATTAACCATTATTTAATGCTTAATTAATGCATTATTTTGGACCCTTAATCTAAAGTGTTACCAGAATGTTTAGACAATTTTAAATCTGGTTTCAGAGCACATCATAGTACAGAGAGCGCACTTATAAAGATAATCAATGATATTCGCCTAAATACGAACTTAGGCAAACTAACAGTGCTGGTATTGCTTGATCTCAGTGCTGCATTTGACACTGTTGATAACAGCATACTTCTGGATAGGCTGGAAAACTGGGTTGGGCTGTCTGGGACGGTCCTCAAATGGTTCAGATCTTACTTTGAAGGAAGAGGTTACTATGTCAGTATAGGTGACCATAGGTCGAGGTGGACACCCATGACATGTGGAGTCCCACAAGGTTCAATTCTGGCACCTCTCCTGTTCAACCTTTATATGCTCCCACTGAGCCAAATAATGAGAAAAAACAAATCTCCTACCACAACTATGCTGATGACACTCAGATCTATTTAGCCTTATTGCCTAATGACTTCAGCCCCATTTACACCCTCTGCCAATGCATTGATGAAATTAACAGTTGGATGTGCCAAAACTTTCTCCAGTTAAACAAAGAGAAAACTGAAGTCCTTGCATTTGGGAACCAAGATGAGGTTCTCAAGGTGAATGTGTACCTTAGCTCTAAGGGTCAAACAACAAAAAATAAGGTCAAGAATCTTGGTGTGATTCTGGAGTCAGATCTGAATTTCAATAGTCATGTCAAAGCAGTAAGTAAATCAGGATACTATCATCTCAAAAACATTGCAAGATTTAAATGCTTTGTTTACAGTGAGGACTTACAGTGGATTACTGTAATGGACTTCTCACTGGCCTTCCCAAAAAGACAGTCAGACAGTTGCAGCTCATCCAGAATGCTGCTGCCAGGATTCTGACCAGAACCAGAAAATCCGAGCACATCACACCTGTCCTCAGGTCTTTACACTGGCTCCCAGTTACATTCAGAATAGATTTTAAAGTATTACTACTAGTCTATAAATCACTAAATGGCCTAGGACCTCAATACATTACAGATATGCTCACTGAATACAAACCTAACAGATCACTCAGATCATTAGGATCAAGTAAATTAGAAATTTCAAGAGTTCAGTCAAAGCAGGGTGAATCCGCCTTCAACTACTACGCCTCCCGCTGCTGGAATCAGCTTCCAGAAATGATCAGATGTGCTCCAACATTAGGTACATTCAAATCAAGACTTAAAACACATCTGTTTAGCTGTGCCTTTACCGAATGAGCACTGTGCTACGTTCGACAGATCGCACTAATGTCTTTATTTTCTTTTTCATTCTTTTATAACCTGTTTAACACATTTTAATCTGTTTTTATCTGTTTTAATCATTTTTAATTCTTTTAATCATTTTTATTTTCTTGTTTCTGTTATTATTGTTTATGTAAAGCACTTTGAATTACCATTGTGTATGAAATGTGCTATATAAATAAACTTGCCTTGCCTTGCCTAATAATGTACATTACAGGAAGAACTATTAAATAAAACTAAATTAACCTTTTACAGGAACTAATTCAAAAGATTTGAGTCATATTTAGCCTATTGTCTTGCTGCATCAGCAATAATAAACTACTCTAACAATGAAGAAATCTTATTAAATTTTTTTGTAGACATTAATTTTTTTAAATTATTTTGTAGACATTTTTATTCACATGTAAGCTAACTAGTGTTGGGTAAGTTACTTAAAAAGTAAATAATTACTAATTGCACAATTAAAATTGTATTTAAATTACTTTTCTAATTACTATGTCTAAAAAGCAACTTGATTACACGATAAGTCATTTAATTACTCGATTCTTAAAATCCATATAAATCTCAATGCATAGACAATAGAAATGAAACTCTTAATTCTTTAAATTTAATAAAACAGGATCTTTAGCTTAATAAAAAAAAACAACCGACTCCATATATGACACCATGTTTCATCATACATACTATATACTGTCATTAATTTCTTACTCAGTTCATTGTTTCTTAAGCATGCGCAATCATTTGAATAAATGAAACCTTCTTTAGTTGAAAAACAGAATTATTTAGCTAAATATATTTGTATAACAAAACACATAATTACTCTGCTTCTCTGAACTGATTTATACAGAACTGTTGAACTTCGTTGTAACTAATAGAACCCAATGCTGAGGCTAACGTTCATGAATGTAATAAAGGTGATGATCAATTATCAGCATCCTGAAATAAATACGTACAAGATTAACACCTGGCAAACACACCTTAACCTGACTCTAAGTTAATGGACTTACAGAGAACCACAATCCGATAGAGCAGATTATCATCGCCCTGCAAGCACCCTGTTTTGCTAGGAAATGGCTAATCCATACCCACGCTAGTCAGCCGTCTGTGCTTCAGGATCTGACTCTAGCAGTCCAGGCTTCCTCTTCCCACATTAAACGGGAGAGAAAGGTCAAATGTCGGACAGAGGAAAGCATGCTAGCATGGGAGAAACAAATGTTGGCTTTGTCTGTGTGCTACACGACTTCCTGTCAGTGAGGACTAGCATCTTGTTTCTCTTCATTGAGTGCGGAGTGTCCTTATTTGTCATGTGTGATCTATTTTTGGTGAAAAATGTATGGCAGAGTGAGATGGATGTTTTTTGGGGTTCTCACAGATGCTAAAACACTGATTTAAAGATTACCTGAACACTCTTCTGCGGCTTCCGATGGTTCATTAGTGGCTGTGACGTCTGGAGATCCCGAGGCCATGATGTCACAATCACTGTTGAGGAAGAAAAAAAAAAAGGTAAAGGTAAAAGGTAATACATTTGAAAATTCTATACAATATTTATGTTAGTAATTAAACTCACACGTCATATTTAAGGATATTAATGAAACTATGTTCATTTAGTTTAAATCAACCAGAAAAATTGGTACATCATTTTGTATGAATGTTAAAATGAAAAACGTTTTTGGGGAGATTTATCCTTGTACATTAGAAAACCATTTAAGTTTTAGATGTGATTTGCCTCCAAAAAAAAAAAAATGATACAAAAACAAAACATATAAACCTTTCAGTATATTTTGACTAAAAAACAAAAGGTCATGATTTTTATAGCTAAATTACATACTCATAAAAGCAGAAGAATTAATTCTATACATTGTTTAAATGTTTTTCTGGTTCTGTGCCATTCATATATGGATTTATCATATATTTCATGATCATATACTTTTCCTGTCGAATAGTTTTTTTTGGCCCACATGAAAACATACTATAGTAATTTAATTGTAAACAGTAAATACTACTATAGTGTTTTTGAAAGTACCTGGATTAATCTGTTGTGGTAATTCTATAGTTTCTGTAGTAATACAATAACTTTAGTAATATAAACAAATTGACCAATAGTGTACTAGGTTTTACAACTATATATATATATATATATTATACTACAATAAGCCAATGGTTACTGTAGTAAAATCTAAAGTGTATTACAGTATTTATTACAGTTTGTCAGTTCACTATAGTTAATACTACATTATAGCATTCATTAACAACATTTTGTAAATGCTATAATATACACAGCATAATGAAATTTACTATAGTGTGGTTAAAAACACTTTAGTAATTACATTACATATACATTACATACAGCATATACATTATTATAATATTTTTTTATGTGGTTTGTATGTAAATTGTAATGCTAAACCCACAGTTTGTTTGTTTTTACTTATTTTATTTGGATGTCTTGTTATAAATGAATTAAAAAATGGGTTTGTAAATGATTCTTGAACAATTATACTGGAAAACATTATAAAAATCCAAAACATTGAGGTGCATCTTTAAATGATTTTTTGATTGTGCGTTTTTATAAGAGCTAGGATGGAAGAATAAATCTAAACCTCAAGATAACGGTCACCAAAAACATGCAATTCTGTTGTTTATTCACTGTCATGCTGTTCCAAACTAATATGACATTTTTTCTTTTAGTAAATAGCCCCTGTTCTATTCATCCTACTCTGAGAAAAAAAAATAAAAAATCAAACCAGAGTTTCTGGCATGGGAAGCATGTGCACTAACAAGCTCCCTAAAGAACAGTGTGCCCCTTGAGGCCAAGAGTGTGAAATTTGCTCACACAGCTCCTCACTAGCTGGCCTGTTACACATACCAAACCTCATTTTCATCAACCAATGAAACCCCTCCAGTTCTGCTCACCCCGCACTCTAATATGGACATTTAAAGTTTGTGTGAAATATACACAATGTTTATTTTGCTAGTGCACATTGTTATTCATTTGGTAAACAATTATTCCATGCAAGTTAATCCACTGAAAAAACAGATTTGTTTTGGTAAAAATATTTGCTTCCATGTTTGGAGTGGTGGCCCTTCTCTGTTGATGCCAGTTTGAAGGATTCAGCCACAATATTGGCTGAATCCTTCAAAAACGTCCCTCTTACCGTTAGTTTGCTATGAGAGAAAGATGTGCAAAAAAGGCCCCGCCCCTACTCAATATTCCATCTCAGTTGGAAATACATCAGCATACTAAAATAAAAGTCTCAGCAATGGCTCACATGGACTTTAGGGAATTTTAAATGTAGGTATCACTGCAGCCAGGAGACATCCAGGTTGAAGGGGATTACACCACAAGTAGGCTGGGTTTAGGGTTGGTGTATTAGACATTAATAAAACACAATAAGTTACTGTGTGTTTGGGATTAGGGTTGGGGTAGGTGTAGACATTCATAAAACACAATAGGTTGGACTCTGTAAAAGACATTAAATTAAAGGAAAACTCTAGATGGTTTGAACAGCATACTTGGAGCTCAAGTTCCACTCCTTTGGAGCTGATCAGCCGATATGGAGCTGGCTAGCTCCGACCTCCATTTATACCCTTCTCAAAATGTTTCCCTTGATGTTGGTCACACTAATCTGCCACACTGACCAACAGAAAGCTACTTGGGTCTGAAAGTGACAATTCTACAGCTAAACTATTGACTATAGACAAATGACCTCTTTATTTTCTCGCATATAGAGAATATAGACTGTGAGACGTGCCAAAACAACAGTAAACATCCTGTGTCCTTTAAAAAAAAAAAAAGCAATCTGGAGCATGTACAAAATCTAATATTAATCTTTAACAATGCTGGCCAAATGGTGAGGATCCAAAACAACAGCTGTTTAATGTCATCCACTACTGTATAGCTGAATTGGTCACATGACTAAAAATGCATCATCGTTTCAAAAGCATACATTTTCACAGTGTACCCTGTTATGCGAAAACAGCGCTTTCAAATTTGTCTAGAACAAATAGAACATTAAAAAAAAAAAAATGCATTCGTTGACTAAAAACGGCATCTTAGTAAAAGGAAGGGGCAAACGGAATTCAAAGGAAAACTAAAATAATAACTATTGTTTTATTGTTATTATTTTTATTGACAATAACTTTTTTTTGTCTGTTTTGAAAGTTAACAGCATTGCTCATGATGAAATTCCCTTTTTTTTGCGAAACACATGAAAGTGAGTATGACATCATTAAGATTAACTAATGATTAAATAAAATAAAATTTCAGTTGTTTTTGAAGCTCTCCTGCTTCAGCACAGAAGTTATCTCTCAAATGTTAGTCATATCATCACACATTCATTCATTTTCTTTTTGGCTTAGTCCCTTTATTAATCAGGGGTCGCCACAGCGGAATGAACCGCCAACTTATCCAGCATATGTTTTACGCATGGGGATGCCCTTCCAGGTGCAACCCATCACTGGTAAACATCCATACACTCTCATTCACACACATACACTACGGACATTTTAGTTTACCCAATTCACCTGTACCGCATGTCTTTGGACTTGTGGGGGAAACTGGAGCACCCGAAGGAAACCCACGTGAACACGGGGAGAACATGCAAAATCCACACAGAAATGCCAACTGACCCAGCCGAGGCTCAAACCAGCGACCTTCTTGCTGTGAGGTAACAGTGCTAGCCACTGCGCCACCGCACCGCCCACACATGTACAATGTAATGTAAATGTAAATCCACACTACCAATCAGTATTTACTTATTTATAACATACACAATCTAAAAAGTACTGGGTTTGGAAATATGTTTCCTTCCAACAGCAACAATTTCAGAATCTACTTTATTTTCCATATTGAGTCTTAACAATTCTCACATTTGCTGTACATTAATGGAGAAAAGACTTTGCTTATACGTACTTCTGTTTTTTCGGTATAACTTAAAAAATACGCTGTCATTTCAATGTTGTACTTTTTATTGTGAGCATGTTTATGAATATTAAGCTTAAATAACTTCATTTAAAATATTAATAAGAATTGTCAGATTTGATCACCAAAATTTTACACCAGAAGTCAATACACATCCATTCATTCGTCAAACCTTTTTGTCCTTTTCAAGTGTGTTGGGATGCAGCATGTTTTTCCTTTACACTCAACGTGTTGATATTTCTTTCTTTCTTTACAGTGTAAGAGTGTCTACACCCATGGCAGAGGGTTCGTAACACCCAAGGACAAACAGGAGGCGTTAATGATAAGCCATTGCTGACTCATTTAGATTACAACAGTGGAGCCGAGTCACTCCAGTGGATCCACTGTATCTGAAGCTCCAGACTTGCTGATACTAGCGGCCCAAAACAGACTCCAGACCAGCCGAGACCTCAGCATTCATCCTGATGAGTGACTACAGCCTAATCCTGGATCAGACTCTCCTCTGGAACAGCTCCAGCTCTCAAGGAGGAAACTCTCAAACAGTATCAGCGATTGACGGGTGAAGCTTCAGGCTGGAGAAACAGCCAAACAGGATGTGGAGGCAATTTGTAGCCTGGTTTGACATGCATCAGTTCGACAAGGATTATCCCAGTTTAATAAGTGCAAGATATACTATTGCTTGAGTGCTTTACTTTCCTGTTGATTACAGTAGCTCCGTCCACATATTTTTATGCACAATATGGTATACTGGATGCTAAGATGACATAAAAATAACAAAAATACAATAAGATGAACAAATAAACTACAATGGATATTTCACAACTTTGGATGGAAACATGTCTAATGGCATACGCAAATTAATTTTTAAAATCATTTTAGTTTTTTGTCTCTACAAAGATGTGTTATATTTCACCTGCGGTAGGGCTGCACGATTCATCGAAAAAAGATCACGATCTCGATTCGACTCCCCACACTATCTTAATCCAGCACCTCTACTATTAAGCCAATTATTTTTCAAGTTCAGGAGAGAAACATAAAGGCGGTCGCACAAGTCTTCACATTGTTTTACATACGCTGCTCAGCAATGTGGATACCTCCAAATGGTGTTGAAAGACTCACATACTGTACTTATAAGGTATAATTCACCCAAAATGTAATTTCTGTCTTCATGTGATGTATTCGCGGCCGTGAAATCACACGTGAGCTGAGCGTTTACCAGAGAGGACGTGCGCGCCCACGTCTACTTTAGTGAACAGAACCTGCATAGGCTGTGAATAACAGGTAATAAAGTTCTAAAATAACGTTCAGTTTGTTACACAGAGCGATCGTTTGAGAGCCACGCGGGAAGTATGATTTGCATGTGTGTTTTTTCCTCAGAGTGACGGCAGCCATGACATGAGCGCACTTAGCAGTAAAAGTGAAACCGAAAGTGCGCACATCATTTAAATGATCATATCGCATTTTAAAGTCATGACTACGACAAGCCTATGATATGTTTTTCTTCTATCATCTGAGGAAAATAAACCTCATCAAACATTAAGACAATAAAAAATTGATTGTGCAATTCTTCAAGGCAAGCCATCCTGGGTATTTTTATAAGAATAAAGTATATTTATATTGCAAAGCTAAATGACCTAGCTTTTATCAATGTATATAGAGTACTATAAACATTTCTGGGAAATAAAATCACTTCTGGGTCACAAAAAGAAGTGATTTCAAACATTGAACTAATGTTATGAAGTGAATTTGGAGTATGTCAGTAAACCTGCTTGTAAACAGGTTCATAACACAAGAAGACTAATTATTATTGTGGGGAGAATTTCTATTGGTATATTGGAAAGAGTAAGATACTGCCCATCCCTAAGTGGCATACGTTTTTAACCTATCGTCCTATTCATCCATCACACAGATGTAACCCAACACATTTGGCATTCTGTCATCACTCCCACCCTCTCCTGTTCTACTTCCTGTATTCTACTCATCACACCATCCACTTCCTGTGCTACAGTCTTTTAGCAATGAAGAAAAACACCAAATATGCTCTTTGTTCTATATCACTGTGTATTACTATTTATATCAAAGCCAATTTGTTAAATTTAGGCAAGAGGCCATGTTTTTAAACATTTATCTCAGTTAAACAGCACTTGTGAAATATTTTTAAAAAGAAAAAAAAAGAAATGTTAAAATTTTTTCTTTAACTTTAATTATAATTCTAACTGAAAGCTAAAAAGTCCATGTGAAATCAAAATTTACAATGTTTATTTTGCCAGCGGAATTGTTATTATTTAGGTGAACAAGTTATCCGTGCAAGTCAATCCACTGAAAATTATTTTTAAGGTAAACTTCAATCAAAGTCTGAACATTTGCTTCCTCGTGTAGAATGGTGGTCCTTCTACTTTCAGTTTGACAGCTTCAGTCACAATATTATTAACCCCGCAGATTTTACTGCTTGTATGATATGAGGGAACGATGCACAAAATATTATTAAATACATGATATACATGATATTAAATACTCAATATTCCATTTCAGTACATCAACATACTGAAATAAAAGTCTCAGCAATTTCCGGTTCATGATGACTTTAATATTGCAAAGCTGCTCGCTTTAAAGCAATCTATTGCATGAAGTGCTTCCGAAATGAACATGACATGTGTTGACTAGCTGCAGAGCTCATGCTAATATCTGCATTGCTAGTTCCCCTTCATACGGGAACTTCAACATGCGTCTGGAACAGACTATGGGAGTGCGTCAGACGACCAATCACTCTGAAGAGTAAGAAAACGGGCCAATGAAATGCCAAATTGCATTGGCAGAGCTCTGCTCCACAGCTGGCAGCAATGAGCTATCAGTGCTATATAAGCTGCACGCTGTGGAGTGAGCCTCAGAATTTCTGCTTCAGACCCTCTCACGAGACTGAAGACCTTAATCTGCCAACCTGACTAGGGAGAAAGTGTCAGCGCTTATCACCAGTGCGGGAGAAGACGCAACAGCGGCGTTTCATCTGGGTTTTACGTCCCCTGGGCGTTTCACTGGTGTACTAAAAGAGCAGTTTCACACTAAAAGAGCAGAATTCCCTAAGAGAGCACACGGTCGCATAACGCGTCTTTTTAAAGATGTCGTTCCGACCGTGCATTTCTGGATGCAGTGGTTTCCTCTCCCCGGATGACAGGCACGAGCATTGCGTCACATGTCTGGGGGTCCGGCATGTTGATGCGGTGCTCGCGGACAGTTGCTGCCCTCACTGCGAGGGCTTAACTGTTGCACAGCTAAGGTCGCGGCGCACCCTTGCATTAGGGTGCGTCACCCCTGCTGCTCCCCGCCATGCGGTTAGCACACGGGCAGGCCTGAGGGTTACAGTGGGGGCTTATCCGTCGCCTTCGGGCCCGCGGACCCCTCACTCCTCAGCTGGTTCTGTCCAAGCTTCGAGTGAGAGCGCTGGTCCATCCCCCGGGATGGCCGCGCTTTCATTAGATGACACCGGGGACGTGATGGCCATCGCTGCATCGGAGGGCGGGCTAACATGCTCCGATGAAGATCCGGACCCTCTGCCACCCTCCGGGGTGGTCAGTGCGGCCTCGGGTCTGGAATCGGACATGTTAGCCGTGTTATTCCGGGCTGCTTCGGCCGTGGGTCTGGAGATGGCTTGTCCCCCAGCACCACGGCCGGACCGCTTAGATGGGTGTTACGTGGGGGCTAGAAGGGCAAGACCCTCCAAACCCAGTCCCTTTCTTCCTGGAGGTACACAGTGAGCTCACGCAGGCATGGAGGGCACCTTTCTCTGCCCGGTCCTCGTGCGCTCCTGCTCTCACCACCCTTGATAGTGGAGCAGCCAGGGGTTATGAGGCGATTCCCCAGGTGGAGCGCGCTATCGCGGTCAATCTTTGCCCGCGGGGCGCCTCCACCTGGAGAGGTCTACCCAGACTCCCTTCCAAAGCGTGTAGGTTATCTGAGTCCCTCGTGGCCAGAGCCTACACTGCTGCGGGACAGGCTGCATCCGCTCTGCACGCTATGGCCACCTATCAACGCTACCAAGCGGAGAAGTTGGCTGAGCTGCAGGAGGGTGGTTCTTCCCCGGGCTTGATGCATGAGCTCCGCACGGCAACCGATTACGCTCTCATGACCACCAAATCGGCTGCTCGTGCCCGGGGGAAGACGATGGTCACATTAGTGGTCCAGGAACGCCACCTCTGGCTAAACCTGGCCGATATGAGAGATGTTGACAAAGCTCGCTTTCTTAACGCTCCCATATCCCAGGCTGGCCTGTTCGGCGACACCGTCGGGGACTTTACTCAGGAGTTCTCGGCGGTGAAAGAGCAGTCCCAGGCGATGGGTGAGGTCATCTACCAGCGGGCTCGGAAAACTGCTCTCCCCGCTGCCCCATCTACCTCGGCTGCTCCTCGCCGAGGGCGCCCCTGTCTTGCGAGAGGAGATTGCTGTCCTCCTGGCGAAGGATGCAATCAAGCAGGTCCCTCCAGCCGAGATGAAACGTGGGTTTTACAGCCCGTATTTCATCGTGCCGAAAAAGAGCGGAGGGTTAAGACCAATCCTAGATCTGGGCAGACTGAACCGTCATTTACACAAAATGCCGTTCAGGATGCTCACGCAGAAGCGCATTTTCCAGTGCGTCCGTCCTCAGGATTGGTTTGCAGCTATAGACCTGAAGGACGCGTATTTTCATGTCTCCATTCTTCCACGGCACCGTCCATTTCTCCGGTTTGCGTTCGAAGGACGAGCATGGCAGTACAAAGTCCTCCCCTTCGGGCTCTCTCTGTCTCCGCGGGTTTTCACCAGGCTCGCGGAGGGTGCCATTGCGCCGCTTCGGCTTGCGGGCATCCGCATCCTCAATTATCTCGACGACTGGCTGATCCTAGCCTCGTCTCGCGATCAATTGATTATGCACAGGGACAGGGTGCTTCGGCACCTCGACCAGTTGGGGCTTCGGGTCAACCGAGAGAAGAGCAAACTTTGCCCAGTGCAGAGGATCTCTTTTCTCGGGCTGGAGCTGGACTCGATCGCTATGGTAGCGCGCCTCTCGCAGGAGCGTGCCAGGCTAGTGCTTTCCTGTCTGAGCACGCTCGACAGGAACATAGTGGTTCCACTGAAATATTTTCAGAGGCTCTTGGGGCATATGGCATCCGCAGCCGCTGTGACGCCGCTCGGTTTCCTTCATATGAGACCACTTCAGCGCTGGCTTCACGATCGGGTTCCCAGACGGGCATGGCGCACAGGCGCGCACCGGGTACTTATCACTCCGCTGTGTCGCCGCACCTTCAGTCCCTGGACGGATCTTGCTTTTCTACGGGCCAGGGTGCCCCTAGGGCAAGTATCCAGGCATGTTGTCGTATCGACAGATGCCTCCAGCATGGGCTGGGGGGCCGTGTGCAACGAGCACGCAGCTGCGGGTTCGTGGTTCGGACCCCGTCTGCGTTGGCATATCAACTGCCTAGAGCTGTTGGCAGTGTTTCTTGCTCTCCGCCACTTTTTACCGGTGTTAGAGCAGAAGCATGTGCTGGTCAGGACGGACAGCATGGCAACGGTAGCTTATATCAACCGTATGGGAGGTATACGTTCTCGTCGCATGTCTCAGCTCGCTCGCCGTCTGCTCCTCTGGAGTCATACGTGGCTGAGTTCGCTGCGTGCCATTCATATCCCGGGCGAGCTCAACCGTGCAGCCGATGTGCTCTCACGGCAGCAAACGCTTCGTGGAGAATGGAGACTCCACCCCGGTACGGTCCAGCTGATATGGGAGCGATTCGGGAAAGCCCAGGTCGACCTGTTTGCTTCTCTCGAAAGCACCCATTGCCAGTTGTTTTATTCCCTGACCGAGGCCCCCCTCGGCACGGATGCGCTGGCTCACAGCTGGCCACCGGGCATGCGCAAATATGCATTTCCCCCAGTGAGCCTAATCACACAGACTCTGTGTGATCACCCATTGGCACCCGCGCCCAGATCTCTGGAACCTCCACGTGTGGTCCATAGACGAAGCGCGGAAGACTTAGGTGACTTACCGGCGGTGGTTAACACCATCACTCAGGCTAGAGCACCCTCTACGAGGCATGCCTCCGCCCTGAAGTGGAGTCTATTCACTGAGTGGTGTGCTTCTCACCGAGAAGACCCCCGGACTTGCCAGATTAGTGTTGTGTTATCCTTCCTTCAGGATAAGTTGGAGCGTAGGCTGTCACCCTCCACACTGAAGGTTTATGTGGCTGCCATCTCCGCTCATCATGATGCGGTGGATGGCAACACGCTCGGGAAGCATAACCTAGTCATCCGATTCCTCAGAGGCGCGCGGCGATTAAATCCATCCCGCCCCCCCTCTTATGCCCTCTTGGGATCTCTCTGTAGTCCTGGCGGGTCTGCAGAGAGATCCATTCGAGCCACTCGATTCGGTAACATTAAAACTTCTGTCAATGAAGACAGCTCTGCTGATCGCGTTGGCATCGTTCAAGAGAGTAGGGGATTTGGAGGCATTTTCGGTCAGCGAATCGTGCCTAGAATTCGGACCGGCTTACTCTCACGTTATCCTGAGACCCCGGCCCGGCTATGTGCCCAAGGTTCCTACCACCCCATTTAGAGATCAGGTGGTGAACCTGCAAGCGCTGCCTTCGGAGGAGGCAGACCCAGCCCACTCATTGCTTTGTCCCGTTCGCGCTTTGCGCCTTTACATGGAACGAACGCAAAGTGTAAGATCTGGTGAACAGCTCTTTATCTGTTATGGTGGTCGGCAGAAGGGAAGTGCCGTATCAAAACAGAGGTTGGCCCACTGGATAGTTGATGCCATCGCCCTTGCTTACCAATGCCAGGGCGAGCTGCGTCCCGCTAATGTGAAAGCACACTCTACTAGAAGTGTCGCCTCCTCCTGGGCGTTAGCACGCGGCGCCTCTATCACAGATATCTGTAGAGCTGCGGGCTGGGCGACACCTAATACATTCGCGAGATTCTATAATCTTCGAGTGGAGCCGGTTTCCACCCGATTACTGGGTAACCCCAGTCAATCGGAGGGAAACTAAGCTCGGTGTTAACAAACGCTTGCCGCGCCATGCTCCCTAACCCGGAGATACGTGCGCATTTCTTATTCTACTAGTAAATTTCCCACTTGGCGAACCCTAGAGAATTCCTCTGAGGCCCCCAGCACCTGACTCAGCGGAGGAGTCGGGTGCCTGGCTCAGTGTGATGTCTGTATGCCCATTTGGTCTACCCACATGCTGAGGTTCGGTGCCAGCTTGTGCGGTCCCCCCCCCTGGGGTGACCCCATACGCTTATTTCAGCCACGGAGTGTTCCCCCTGACCAGGCGGACCCGTGTCTTCCCTACCCGCTAACCAGCTTATCATATGTAGTACTCCCCCTCATCAGGGCTAGTCCATATGCTCTATTACCATCAAGTCTCCCCTCTTGGGTAGCAGGTGGCTCCGCAGCGTCCTCCCCCTTCGGGGACTGGCACGCTTTCCCAACGTACTGTCGTAATTTAAAAAATCTCTAGTCTATATTAGCTAGGTAAAAGCTCGTTACGACTCCCGATCTAAATTTTAATAATTCCCATGTAATGGTAATTAAGGGCCTAGGGACGTTGGAAGGTTGCGCTCCTGGTGATGCTGTGCGCTCACGCTATGCTTGGCAAACTTCACATCAGGGGTGTGACGGGCTTAGCTGCAGTGACGTTTTCCATACAGTCTCCCATAGTCTGTTCCAGACGCATGTTGAAGTTCCCGTACGTCCGTAACCCACGTTCCCCGAATAAGGGAACGGAGACATGCGTCTCCACTGCCACAGCAGCTGAGTCTCCAGCTGTTAGCTGAGTGATCGGCTCTTCAGCAGGCAAAATTCTGAGGCTCACTCCACAGCGTGCAGCTTATATAGCGCTGATAGCTCATTGCTGCCAGCTGTGGAGCAGAGCTCTGCCAATGCAATTTGGCATTTCATTGGCCCGTTTTCTTACTCGTCAGAGTTATTGGTCGTCTGACGCACTCCCATAGTCTGTTCCAGACGCATGTCTCCGTTCCCTTATTCGGGAAACGTGGGTTACGGACGTAAACATGACGTTTCAGATGCTTTCTTAACTGCTGTACCTTCTATTGTGCTTCTATTTTTATACCCAGAAAATAAGAAACAGCATTTATATTAGGGCTGGATGATATCTGACATAG
The DNA here is from genome assembly GCA_903798115.1 of Danio jaintianensis. NCBI lineage: Eukaryota > Metazoa > Chordata > Actinopteri > Cypriniformes > Danionidae > Danio > Danio jaintianensis. The sequence continues at coordinate 24,598,956 of CAIGQV010016735.1, forward strand.
CGATATTTTGTTTTGCTGCAATATATGTATATTGCAATATGAATACAATTTCACCAGATGGCTTGAATAGCTCCATTTGTGAAACAAAAAAATCATTAATTTAGATTGGTTGAGTTGATTTTGTAAGGGTGTGAATCATGTATAAAAAATAAAATTGCAAAAATAATTACAATAGAGCAAAGAAAAACAGTAAAAAACAGTTCTTTATGGTTTTCCAGAGGGTCAAACAGTATTCGGATACAGAAATTTAATAATGTAATATGAAATAACACTGTATAGTCCTTATTGTATCAATAATTCAGTAAAATTTCTCTTCATTGAAGTTACAAATGTTTTACGTTATTGTGCCTGAATGCTTTACACTTTCTTGAAATGCCTTTTGAACACATGCAAATGGTAAAGTTTCAGTATGTTATGGTTATACATTGCAATGACTGTACAAATCACATGTATTCTCAATTGTTGCTCGACTATAATCTCAACTTAACATTGCATATCCTGCGATGTGACTATTGTGGACACACACATTGCGACATCGATGCTGAAACCATATATTGTGCAGCCCTAATTTATATACATCAAATATTTGGCAGCGACAATGTTAACAGCAATTTTTTTTTAATACTTTCGTCAACTAACCATTTCAGCTATGGACTAGACAAGTTACAAGACAAATTCAAGCCTGTATCGCCAGTGGTTATCAGCTAATTCAGCCAAAACATTTTGGGTTTTCAGCAGTATCAATAACGAATAAAAAATGTGGGTAGTTTTAACCCAAAGTTAGGTAACTTGGTTAAAGTTGTAGTTGGTTAAAAATGTAATTGAATAATTTAACTCAGTGGCTAGGTTGGTCTATATTTTACCCAAAACTGGGTTGAAAAACACAATTTTTTATAGTGTATATTCCTGGTATTTTTGTATATTTGAGCAAAATAAGGATTTATTTATTGTGGATTTCCATTTCTTGTGTACCTATTTGCCTACAATACAAATATTGTTTTATGTTTTCAACATTCAAAAAAAAAATAACAATGAAGTGACACTGTTGTTTATACAGTGCAGAAAATGATAATCAGTTTTTGCCAAACTTTTCAAAATGAACAATGTACTAAAGCACATCCAGAAGAGCAGAATCGACATGTCAAAAACTCAAGTCATCAGTGATTTTCATCTGGCTCACACTTTCAACATGTCTGCCAAACACATGCTTAACAAAGACACAAAGCAGCTGAGCCAAATATCAGTCATATTCACATCCAACAGCAAAACTACAAGAGGCGTTTTCCAAATTTAAGCATAATCAACATGCTTTGGTCTCTCTTGCTCATTTTTATCCTCTTTAGTGATCAAAGTATTTTAAGTATCTTAAGTATTAAATATCTGCAAGAAGCTTTTTGAGATACAATTACATTCACAGAAATAATAATTACTAGCATAATAAAGAATTAGAATAACAGCATTCTCTTAAATTAAATAAACTTTGAGTTAACTGAATTTGCAACTTCTGCACAGACAAGTACATTCATATTTTCTTCAAAAAAAAGTTAACCTCTAGTTTCAGTTATGTGGTTTAAGTACTCCATTTACAGTAAATAAAAAAATCACAAGACCAGATAATGACAGTCAACTAATGTTAAACGAGAATCAATTTTCCTTACCACTGCATGCAAGTACTATCAGTCCTCCACTGCTTAACACAGACCAGATTTGCAGTTTCGTACACACTCTGTGATGCTTAACATGCGCAGATTTGTTCTAATGGTTCGAGGGGCTGGAGTGACATCAGAGCACATGCATGACCCGTACTCGATGTCATCAGATAGCACTCCTTCATTTCCTCTGTCTATCTCGGGGGAAGTGCATATAAAGTCTGCTTCACAGATTCACAGATGAGTGATTCACAGATAGCTTATGTTGGCATATGAAAGAACGAGACGTGAAAAACCACAAATACAAAGAACAGTCATGGCTAAAGCATAAACACAGCATAAAGCACAGATATTCAGAAGCATAATGGATGCATCGACACAGTCATATTGCCAAAGGGTATGATTATGAAAGTCATGTGAGTCATATGACACCATTTTGATCATCTCCTTTGAAACAGTTTGGTGATAAATGATTGTTTCGGGCAATTATTTCAGAATATTCACTTGCTTTCCCACAAATGAATACTTGAAGGACTGTCATTTTGTTTGACACTGCATGGCTAAAGTAGTTCCAGGCAGATTTTCAACTGCATTACGTAAGGGATAATGTAGTTCCAGCTGGTTATTGTGTATATGTTTGATTTTTGCACATTTTGTAATTATTTTCATCAATTATTAGTATCATTCATTAGTATTAGTATATTAGATTGTATGAAAATGAAAGCAATCAACATACAACAAAATAGCAGCAGCTTTTGTTTTATAGGTCTCAAAGAAAACAACCTTTACAACAAAGAACTGCCACTGACCCTAGATAAAGATTATTTACTAAATATTTTTTGTTGTTATTTATTAAATACTTATATACCAGTGCAAAAAGTAGGCTTATTGGCCTTAAAGAGATAGTTCACACCGACATGAAAATACACTCACAATTTATTCACCCTCAAATGATTCCAAACCTTTATGAGGACTTTCTTTTCTATGTTGAATACAAAAGCTTGTATTTGGAAGATTGTTAGAAACCGGTAACCACTGACTTCCATAGTAGAAAAACAAATAACATGGTTAAGGTGACCGGTTTCTAATATTCTTTGAGATATCTGACTTTGTGATCAACAGAATAAAGAAATTCAACAAGTGAAGGGTGAGTAAAATGATGACAGAATATTCAGTTTTGGGTAAACTATCCCTTTAAAAGTTTAAGCACCTTTTTTCCCCTAAAGAGATGGACTCCTGTCATGCTTTTAATACTTCAATAATGAGCCATACTGTTATTATCAAGGTCACTCCTTTCTTTATCCACTTTATCCATCTTATTGTTCCTTTTTCTTTTCTTTTTCTTTTTATCATTATTATTTTTTCTGTCCTCTTTTATATGCCCTAATGATGTTTTTGTTCTTTTTTTACATGCATTTACAACCATTAAGGTAGCTAGAAATTGATGGACTAATATGCAAAAAAACCTTTTACACTTTATTGTACTTTATGCAATGTTGTATTGTTTAATTTAAAAAAAGTTTCAAAAAAAAAAAAAGTTTTTGCTATCAAAACTGCTCGGTTTGCTTGAGCATCTTGACCGGCTCAACCCAGCACACTGACTCAAACAACAGGCATGAGTTTGGGACAGGACTTCTGTTGGTCTGACCAATGGCAGCAACACACCAAACTCAGGAAACTTGTGGTTACTTTTAAATTATGTTATAAATTCGTTGTGTACATTTTAAAAGGATAGTTGATAAATTAGCTATCAGTAAAATAATTGTTCAGCCACTATTTCTACAGTATTTTTTTCCTACGATGGATGTCATTGACTACCAATTATCCACTTGAGGGTGAGTAAATAACGAGTAAAGTTGAATTTTTGTGTGAATGATCTCTTTAAGCTGTGGGCACGGGATTTTATTTGGTGTAAAATGTAATTTCATGTAAAAGAATACAAAATGCAGATTATGTAATAGGTAAGAAGTTGGTCATGCAGATTTGCCAGGCTAACCAACAGAAAGCTGCTTGGATCGCAAGTCACTTCTGCATAAGCTGTGCTTCATACATCAAAACACAAATGACAATTTACATATTTAAAGTAAAGTTTGTCAAAATACCTCTCACCACAATAATAATAATAAAAAAAATACAACAATAGGAAACGGAAAGGTTTGGAGCACAAATTGCAATGCATTGCATTCCTTACTTGAAGCTACTGTATGACCCCTGGAATTTTTATAGTTATAGGATTATAATAAGGCTGGGTGATTCAATCAAAATAAAATAGCAAACACTGTTAAGCAAAGCTTAGTTTTGTCATGTGCATCTTATCAGAGTAACACACTTTTGTGATCAGTAGTAAATCTCCTCTGAAGGCCAGAAGGCGCATTCGCACTGTAACTCCAAATACCCACAAAGAAGAAATCCAGGAAATGCCTACAGCGTTACAAAATAAACAGAAGTTTTAACTACTTTTATTGATTCAACATGATTAACAAATACATAACTATGTAATCATCTCACAAAATGATTTATTTTAAACACTTGACTAAATTTATCCAGTGAGTTTAGAGTAAAAACATTTTATTATATATGGTATTTTCACATGCTTTCAGATAGCAGCATTTGCTACAAATAGCTGTAACTCACGGAGAAGGTATGCAAACAACTGTAATTATCACAGAATGATGATCTTAGTTATATTATCGTCCAATTTTGATAGATTTTGAACAGAATTTTGTTTAGCTTGTCAGTGTACTACATAGTAAATGCTGCTCCATCTGAAAGCATGTGTTACGGGTTTACTAGAACCGGCAGTACTGACAAAATGCACTTGTAAAACTATAATAGGTGCTATAATTTGAGAGCTGTTTTTTGATACTTTTATAAAGCCATTTGTAAAGCTCAGCAGTGTGCATGGATGCAAAACAACTTATTTGCCTTTCAAGGATGAAGAAAGTCATACTGGTTTGGAATTGCATGGGAACAAGTAAATGATGACAGAATTTACATTTTGGGTGAGCTATTGCGCACTCAAAATATATGTATATCAAGCAAACTAAACTGGCTTCTTTTCCAAATGCCTCTTTCTGGCTAAATAGTGTCTCCTTTATCGTTACCCACTGCATGACTATGATCATGCATAGAGGGCATTCAGAGCTCAACAGGGACTAATGAACTGACCTTGGACTGCCTCCAACGCCAGGGTTCTGTGATGACGTCCGACGCTTCATGTCTTAACTTTTGGGTGAAGTGGGGGAGAAAGGGAGGAAGAAGAAAAGAGACAGAGAGAAAGAGAGAGAGAGAGTTAGTGAAGAGAAGCGTTAAAGCAGAAGACATTAGCATAGCAAGCATGCTTGATGTGTTAGACTTGTACATTTTGTTTTTAGAGAACATAAGAAAAGCTACAGAAAAGTTTAATACATTCACACACACTGTTTTTGTTGAACTAAATATTTTAAATACATAGTGTGAATTACATTAACATATGAGAATTTAGATCTAGAGGTAAACTGATTTAAGATTATCATGATGAACCTTTGGTGAATAGTGCCCATTTTCTGTAGTCAATTGTGTGCATGTTTGTGTGTGTGTGTGTGTGAGAGAGAGAGATAATATGATTAAATATAATATGAAATAAATGTAATAAAAATTTGCACTAATAATAACTTTTCAGGACAAAAAAAAAGATAAAGTACTCCCACTAAAGTTAAAGTATAATAATGTACAGTATTAAAAGTGGATATTAAGATTTGCTATTAAAATATTAGTGTTTTTAAATATTTACTTGTCAACGTGCGCTAGATGATGAAAACAGTGATTTACAAATTTGATTTCCATCACTAAATTTATTGTAAGCGTTTGATTTAAACAAGGGGGAAAACTATAATCTCACCGGATATTTATTACAGTGGGTGACGCGGTGGAGCAGTGGGTAGCGCTGTCGCCTCACAGCAAGAAGGTTGCTGGTTCGAGCCTCGGTTGGGTCAGTTGGCGTTTCTGTGTGGAGTTTGCATGTTCTCCCCGTGTTCGCGTGGGTTTCCTCCGGGTGCTCCGGTTTCCCCCACAGTCCAAAAAAACATGTGGTATAGGTGAATTGGGTAGGCTAAATTGTCCGTAGTGTATGTGTGTGAATGAGTGTGTTTCCCAGTAATGGGTTGCAGCTGGAAGGGCATCCGCTGCGTAAAACATATGCTGGATAAGTTGGCGGTTCATTCCGCAGTGGCGACCCCAGATTAATAAAGGGACTAAGCCGAAAAGAAAATGAATGAATGAATGAATAACTTTTCAGGACAAAAAAAAAGATAAAGTACTCCCACTAAAGTTAAAGTATAATAATGTACAGTATTAAAAGTGGATATTAAGATTTGCTATTAAAATATTAGTGTTTTTAAATATTTACTTGTCAACGTGCGCTAGATGATGAAAACAGTGATTTACAAATTTGATTTCCATTACTAAATTTATTGTAAGCGTTTGATTTAAACAAGGGGGAAAACTATA
>CAIGQV010016735.1:24605102-24636213 GCA_903798115.1 Danio jaintianensis
TCACAGCAAGAAGGTTGCTGGTTCGAGCCTCGGCTGGGTCAGTTGGCATTTCTGTGTGGAGTTTGCATGTTCTCCCCGTTTTGGCGTGGGTTTCCTCCGGGTGCTCCGGTTTCCCCCCACAGTCCAAAGACATGCGCTATAGGTGAATTGAATAAACTAAATTGGCTGTAGTGTATGTGTGTGAATGAGTGTGTATGGATGTTTCCCTGTACTGGGTTGCAGCTGGAAGTTGGCGGTTCATTCTGTTGTGGCGACCCCTGATGAATAAAGGGACTAAGCCGAAGGAAAATGAATGAATATATTACAGTACTATATACTATTATCTGTCATTAAACTGTATCATTACATTTTATCATAGATATCTAGCAGCTACGGATTTTAATTAATCTACCAGCTGCTAACATATTAAATAATATACCATTATAATTAGATGAATCAACGTAAAATCTTTTGATGCAGCTCTGCAGGGGAGACATAAAAAAGACAAATCTGTAAAAATGAGTGTGACCACAAATCCTCATCATTCAATGTCCTGGCAATCTGAGTCGTGTTATGCAATACTCCGTTAGACCTGAGCTCCTCCACGGGGAACCACACATCAACAACGACTTTAATGTAGTGATGGACTCCCCCAAGTCACACAATCTGCCGACACCTCAAAGAAAATGTCAAAATGATGTTCTGCTCTCAGGCTGAAAGGACAGCAATGCTTTCTCCGGACATTAGCTGAAGTGGACGACATATCTGACGAGAATGTAAATCAGCCGCAGAGTCTGTTCATTATGCCATTTTGGTTCAGTGTGATGTCTAAACTAGTGTAAAAAGGGCTCATCAAAAGGTCAACTAATAAAATGTGTAATATCAAGCATATATAATAACTACTCTGTAAAAATGTAATAATTGTGTAGTCCGTTGTTTTCAACAATCTTATTACACTAAAAAAAAAAGATTGTTGATGCTTGTTCAAACTACCTGTTTAAAATGAGCTGAAACACAATTCTTGTAATTTCTTTGTACAATTTCTTTGTTTTATGTTCAATCCACTTAAATTTGTAAACCAACATAAAGAAAAACCTTAAATTTGTAAACCAACATGAAGAAATTAAGTTAACATATTAGTTTTTACAAATTTATGTGGATTGAACATAAAACAATTAAGTTGTCCCAAAAAAACTCAAGAAATGTCGTGTTTCAGCTCATTTTAAATAAGCAGCTCGAACAAACAACAAATTGTTTTGAGCGTATGCATGCATTGTGTGGCATTGAATAAGAGAGGGACAGTAAACGTAATCTTCGGTGTTTAAAGTATAGAAAGGCTTTAATCTTCACTTACTTTGAAGACTTAGAAGAGTTTCATGTAATGTTTTGAGTTTTACCACCTTGCAGAAGCACTTTGGGTGTTGGCAGCTTAACCCTTTAACAGGCATCATAACCACCTGGTTGACCTTTTATCCACAGGTTATCATTATTATTTTAATTGCTTATTACTACTTATCAGAGTTGTGTCCGTGTATTAATCAATACAAGATGTTGGCCAAAAAAAATATTTTCAAGGAGTGCACCTTAAAGGGTTAATTAGCAAAAATGCTGTTTGTTACTTTGCTCAGTGAGCAATAACTAAAATGAGTTCTGAGACCAGTCTCAATCAACTGTAGGCATTATTAAAGCAAGTTTGAATTGAAATAAATATCAGAAAAGTCTGGTTGTCCAAATTAAACAACTGAAATGAATTGATTTCACAAGAGTAAACTGGCTGACACAAATGGTTGAAAACTAATTTTGTTTTACTTTATTTGCCTGAAATAAGTTGAAATTATGCAAATCAAATAAGTTGAAATAAATCAATTCAAATATGCTAAGAAAACACAATTCAAATGTGTGGAAATGTGTGTCATAATTAAATTAAATTACACCAACTATTCATTTTTTCGAGTGTAGGAAATGTAGTAAGTGAGGAGAGGTATCCTATTTTGCCAGATATGGCAAATATGGTAATATTTCTGCAAACGCATAGACAAATGCTGCATAGTTTTACATACCAAGATTAATGACTACTTTTCTATTAGCACTGTTACTGTTATTTAGTGTTAAATTATTGTAGTTGGGTTAGGTGGCTTAGGTTTCATTATGAACTTATGTAAATTTGTTCTGCTTTGTGGTTACTTATATTGTTTATAAAACATATACTTTAAACTTGAAAATATTATACAATAAAAAAAAATTCCCCAATAAAGCTGTTTGTTATCTAAAATCATTTTGAGGGGCTTTTTTTTGAAAGTATCCGGTTAGGCAATGTTTAGCAAAAATGCTGTTTGTTACTTTGCTCAGTGAGCAATAACATGAGTCCTAAAATGTCTCAATCAACTGTAGGCATTATTAAAGCAAGTTTGAACTGAAATAAATATCAGAAAAGTCTGGTTGTCCAAATTAAACAACTGAAATGAATTGATTTCACAAGAGTAAACTGGCTGACTTTTTACTTTATACATTTTACTTCGTACAGATTAGGTACTGCAAAAGTATAGATTTGGCACCATTCATTTATTCATTTTTCTTCGGCTTAGTCCCATTATTCATCATCCACAGCTAAATGAACCGCCAACTTATCCAGCATATGTTTTACACAGCGGATGTCCTTCCAGCTGCAACCCAGTACTAGGAAAAACCCATACACTCTCTCATTCACACACATACACTACGGACAATTTAGTTTATTCAATTCACCTATACTGCATGTCTTTGGGCTGTGGGGGAAACCGGAGCACTTGCCAACTGACCCAGCGGGGATTCGTACCAGCGATCTTCTTGCTGTGAGGCGACAGTGCTAACCACTGAGCCACCGTGCCGCCCCAATTTGGCACCAGTATCATAAAAATAGAAAAACAATACCCTTTAGCAAACTTTAGCAATGAGTTTGCAAGATTGTAAATGTCTTTATTGCCATTTCTGATCAATTTAATGCATCATTCCTAAATGAAAGAAAAAAAAAAATCGTATAGACACCAAATATTTGATTGGTGGTTCACACAATAATTGCCGTTTTACTCTGTAGATTCTTCAGGCAGAGAGAAACCTAGAGTAAACCACACTAACAAGTTTAATAAACCAACTGCAGTCACCATTTGGCTCAATCAGCTGACAACGTTAGCTAAATTGGTGACCATTCCCATCTCATTCCCTAAATTATGTCTGAAGAGAAAGAACATCCTTGCCATTATTTGACTTCCTTAACAATAAGCTCTATTTCTTCTATCAGGGTTCATACACATTTTTACTACTAAAATTCCATGACTCTTCCAAGACTTTCAAGTAAATTTTCATGACCTAATGTTTCATGCAATGTCTACATATACAGTTGCAATCAGAATTATTAAACCCCCTGAATTATTCGCCCCCCTGTTTATTTTTTCCCCCAATTTCTGTTTAACAGAGAGAAGATTTTTTTCAACACATTTCTAAACATAATAGTTTTAATAACTCATTTCTAATAACTGATTTATTTTATCTTTGCCATGATGCCAATACATAATATTTTACTAGATATTTTTCAAGACACTTCTATACAGCTTAAAGTGACATTTAAAGGCTTAACTAGGTTAATTAGGTTAACTAGGCAGGATAGGGAAATTAGGCAATTATTGTATAACGATGGTTTGTTCTGTAGACTATCGAAAAAAATACAACTTAAAGGGGCTAATAATCTTTACCTTAAAATGGTTTTTAAAAAATTAAAAACTGCTTTTATTCTAGCCGAAATAAAACAAATAAGACTTTCCCCAGAAGAAAAAATATTATCAGACATACTGTGAAAATTTCCTTGCTCTGTTAAACATCATTTGGGAAATATTTAAAAAAGAAAAACAAATTCAAAGGGGGGCTAAAAATTCTGATTGCAACTGTACATGATAAAAGAAAAACAATGCATGTTCAGATTTATTACAGCACATCGTAAAACACGTAACAATCTATTTAGTTTCAATTTATATCTATGTAAAATTGATTTAGATAATGCTTACACCGCACTAATAATGTGACAATATGTGATTGGCCAAGGACAGAAAAGAAGTAAAGACAACTATCCTATATTAAAGAATACAGATATCTGTTTTCCATGACTTTTCCAAAGTTTTGTGGGCTTTTCTGTTTTTCCAAAACTTTTCCAGGCCTGGAAAATGCCATGTCAAAATTCCATGACTTTTCCAGGTTTTCCATGACCTTATGAACCCTGTTCTATTTCTGTGAACACTCATACAGTTTAAGATGCAATTTAGCTTTTAAACAACCCCCTTCATTACAGTACAGATAAGCATGTACTTTTGGGTTAGGTTGTGAAATCTACCAAAATGAGTGATCACATTTAAACACAGTTCCTTGTGAACAGGAATTTTACAAAACTGTACATAGCATTTTTATAGTTTCTGGTAAATTACACCACTGAGGTTTTTACTATAGCAGACTTTACATCTGATTTGAACATCTTACACAAAAATTGTGAGTACTTTTCATGAATAATAATACTGTATATTTATAGTCCCCTACAATTACAGACACAGAACATTTATCAAGCTCTGAATTATCTGTAAAGATGTTTTTCCATTCAGGCAGATATTTCAGGCAATATTACCGCATGGACTCAATGAGCTGTGTTTGGAGGCCCTTTGCTGCCGGTACTGACTGACAGATTAAAAACTCAAAGTAGCTATCATAAATCCAGACATGCTAAAAAACCATCTGTATTTTTGTGGTTCTTCTGAACTTTAACCACAAAGTACTAAAGTCCCTTAGCCGTAACTGTACCAGCAAAGAAAGAGCACAACATTCTGGCTATCTGATACCGTACGATTCATTATTAGAGAATTCATAAGTAAAACCCAGTAGAAATGCTTTTTTTCAGAGTAAAAAAAGAGTGGCAGTAAACCACCTTTTGCTTAAGGAATAATGTAGTTCAAGACGAATGAAATGTTAAGCTAAAACAGTTACATACACTGCAAAAAATGCTTTACTTACTTAAAGTTTTTGTCTTGTTTCTACTCCAAATATCTAAAAATATCTAATAATCTGCCAATGGAGTAAGCAAAATAATCTTATGTCAAATGGAAAAACTAGAATTATTTTGCTTGTTTTAAAGAAACTCTTACTTAATTTTGACATTTTGTTTTCTTAAAACAAGACAATATGATTTGTTTGTCTAGAAAATGCTCTTTCTAGATATTTGGACTAGAAACAAGACAAAAACTTTAAGTAAGAAAAGCATTTTTTGCAGTGTGTGTCAGGAAAAGTTTATTGAACTGACACATCTTACCCCACTCTCCACAGTATGGAAATTGAACAGCCTCACACTTTAATAAAGTAGTCTCTCACTGACATGAGACTTCTTTAAGATTACTCGTCTTAAAAGATAGCAAAAGCCTGCTAAAAACAACAACCTCGTCAACTACAAGATGATGAGAAATGAGAAAAAGTTTGGGCTCGACGTCTACAAAACACAGAGGGAAACACCAAAGAGATCCCAACATTAACATTTGCACTCTTATTTCATGAGATGGCTCAAGTTCCTAGCCAAACAGACACACTGTGTAGATACAAACAAAGCAGGACTCTCACAGGAGCGCAAGGACCATAAATGGTGTGAAAATGGAAGGTCAGAATGTAAGGATGAAACTGGTTCCAGTCCAAACAACAAAAAAAAAAACCTTGAGGACATGTTGTCAATATCATTTATACCAAAGTAAAAACCATTATCTTTCAATAAAAGGTCCAAACACACTTATTATACACCCTGGGAGGCTGGACTTTGAGAATAAACAGTGTTAAATGGCAACCTCTGTGAAAAGAAATGATAAACAAAACAGTCTCTTCTCTAAACTTGCAAAAGAATCTGGATGAAACCCAATGGTAAACAACATGTTCTCTCAGCGGTCTTGGAATACCAGCCAGTAGTGATGAGTAGGGTCTTGTTGAACATGTCATGAGACCATTAGATAGAAGAGCTTTTAAAGAGACTCTAATTGAGTGGGGTTCATCTGAGAAGCTATTATAGTTCATCCTCACAGAGAACCACAGAAACCTTGCAGTAAAAAAACCTCAAGTGAAGTGTGTTTTGATTTCAACATGAACAATCTCACTACAAAACATTTTATATGCAACCCTACCACTAAAATTCAAACTCAAGCATGTTGATGAAAAACACAATGACAAAACCACCAAAAAACAGGTTGCAACTTACTTTTTATTCCCAAAGCAGCTGTAAAATCGAGCCATGGTGTCAAAAGTTCAGTTTCCTTAGTGCATCCTTGTGTAAGTATCTGTTCAAAAGTGAAGCTTTACGTCAGGTTTGTCAAATTCCAATTATCTCCTTCCTAATATCTTCACATGGGGTGTTCATAAAAGAAGAGGCTTGAGAGAGAGTGTATTCCTCATGTGTGCTCCAGCAGCCTGTTTCTCAGGACTGAGCATGCTCTGTCTTCTTCCTCTTGGATTCCCCCTCCCGTCCCGTCCCGTCCCTCTCCAACCCCCGTCACCTAATCCACAGAATCAGCTACTATTGTCTCAGCCCGACAGCTTACCACCGACAGGCCAGGCGTCATTTGATAATTAGATGGGGCAACTCCCTGAGGAGATCCCACCTTCGTGTCTGAAAGGAGGGGGCTCATTCTGGCACATGAAAGGGGTTGGAAAGTTAACGGCCAACACCGTTTAAATAAATCATCAACAACTTTTTAGTCAGTCAGTAGAAACTTAATGCTCAATGTGGCTTAGCTTGAAGGTATAGTTCACCAAAATAAATAAATGCATAAATGAGTACACCCCCTTTTGAAAATGTATATTTTTTATCAAATTTTCAGTTAATACACCCGCTTCGAATGTTATCAGACGATTGAATGGGCGTTATCAGTGGTTTATCACCTGATAGATATGGGCCAGTAGGGGCCTACTGCGCCTACTGGTAGGCTCAGAAGGCCATTATCAACCATCCACATAATTTATCAGCTATACTAATAGAGAAGAGTTCAGATCCAGATCTGTTTTTACATTATTGTGACGGTTGGGTTTAGGGTTGGGGTAGGGGTAGACGTTAATAAAATACAATCAATATAAATAATCAGCATAGGCTCAATCTGCATTTTGTCTTTAAAACGAACGCTGCGTGGCGGTATACAGGCTTACCTCCATGTGAATGGCTTTTCAGCAGTTATAAGTTTCTCCAGTGGCTCACCGTGTACATCGGCAGACTTGTGACGTGGTGTGGAGTTGACAGCGAGGACAGGGTTCGAGTCTGGCGAAGAACGGTTTGAGAAAGCAGGTAAGACAAAAGCCGAATAAGTATATTATTTGTTTTTTATTGCTTTTGAAAAAACTGACGGTTGGGTTTAGGGAAGGAAGAGGGCGGGTTAATCTGTGCTTTTGAAAAAATAATGACGGTTGGGTTTATGGAAGGAGGAGGGCGGGTTAATCGGTGCTTTTGAAAAAATAATGACGGTTGGGTTTAGGGAAGGAGGAGGGCGGGTTAATCTGTGCTTTTGAAAAAATAAATGACGGTTGGGTTTAGGGAAGGAGGAGGGCGGGTTAATCGGTGCTTTTGAAAAAAATTGACCGTTGGGTTTAGGGAAGGAGGAGGGCAGGTCAATCGGAGCGGCCTCTGGTGGATTTACGCGAGAAGAGCAGATATTTGATATCTCATATAGCTGATTAACCATGGTTGATAACAGCGCAGAAGGCCCCTACTGGCCCATATCTATCAGCTGATAAACCACTGATAACGCCCATTCAATCGACTGATAACATTCAAATTCGCTGGTTAATAGCCAATATATTTTGGTGCATTTAAACAAAACTGTTTTATTAAACAGTTAAATACATTCATTTTGTTTGTTTGTTTATTTCCACATCAGCAACTTATGGCTATTTCATGGCAAGATCAATGTGGATAAAAACATATTACATAATTATAACTTCATTAACAACATCATATTTTAATAAGAGTTGAGACAAAACAAATAAATATATAAAACATTAAAAATTGCTTTAAAATTGTTTTTTTCATATCCATTAAAATAAAAGTTTGGTCAACTAACACCTTTCGAAATATTAATATAATACATTTAAATTCAAACGAGAATTGTTCAACTAAATTTGATATTTTTGTTTCTCTTGATTCTTCCTGTTTATTAAAATTTTACTTAATAATTTTCCCCAACATATTAATTTGTGTACTAATTTTTAGACTATGATTATTATTTTTGTAAGATTAGTTCCACTTTTGGCTTACTGACTAATCAAAAGTATGTGCACAAATATATTACTGTATATTATCCTATAGAAAATATTAATTTAAAAGAGACATCTGTGAGGGGTGTACTCATTTATGCTGAGCACTGTAATTTACTCACCCTTAGGTCAGATTTAGGTGGCTGTTTACCTTCACAAAACATTAAAGACGATTATTAGCTGAATCTGTGGTCCATGGCGATTCATAAAAATTTAACTGCTATTGGCACTTAAGAGACAATGAAACATTCAAAAGCAAACTAAAATTAATACCCGTTTATTTTAACGATACCATGACATTGTATGAAATGATTGGTGCCTTGTTGAGTAATGACTGTTGATGCTATTAAAAATAAAAACTTTTTTGTTTAAAATCATGATTCTACCACAGTTCAGTACATTTCTTGTTTTTCAATGTCTATCTGAATCATCAAATTACTTTTGAAAGGTGATTATTATTATTTTTTTTTTTTTTTAAACGCTAAACTGTTATTTTGCTCTGGGACAATTTGACTGAATTTTCATTTATGGCTGAAATACATTTTTAAGTGTAATAAAAAGGATGCATTTTTTTAATCAAACATTATTATTATCACTATTTGAAGAAGTTTCTAAGGCTACATTGTTAAGAAGCTTACAAATGATATTCTGTGTTTAAGCTTAAAATGTGTGCAAACTAAAAATACTTAAAGTGTGAAAAATGGTCACAGGCTGCTCCAATTATTATGCATAATGTTTACATGTTTATATTGTTTCACATGTTCTTAAAAAAAGAACGTACAAAAAATAAGCAGGGCGGCGCGGTGGCACAGTGGGTAGCGCTGTCACCTTACAGCAAGAAGGTTGCTGGCTCGAGCCTCGGCTGGGTCAGTTAGCATTTCTGTGTGGAGTTTGCATGTTCTCCCCGTGTTCGCGTGGGTTTCCTCCAGGTGCTCCGGTTTCCCCCACAAGTCCAAAGACATGCACTATAGGTAAATTGGGTAAGCTAAATTGTCCATAGTGTGAATGGGAGTGTATGGGTTTTTCCCAGTGATGGGTTGTGGCTGTAAGGGCATCCACTGCGTAAAACATATGCTGGAAAAGTTGGCGGTTCAATAGCATACAATACCAGTTAAAAAAATAAAAGCTCCGCCCGGCATACATACGAAGTGTGCTATTTGATGTAATATCCACGAAATCTGCGAGCTAATACCAAAATAGTTTTTGTAGTATTGACAACAGAGAACGGACCTTGCTGAAACATTGCAAATCTAGGTGCACTAGAAGTGAACAAAGAACAACGTGTTGTTGGCTCATGTGCATGTAAATAACAACAAATGAAACTTGTTTACATTAGAAAAAGGCTGACACTTAAAAGCCCATTTCAGTTTCCAGGCCTCAAGTGACAGATTTTGCATATCTAAGGTCAACTCTAACGGAAGTGACTGAAAATTTTAGTGACAGGACATTCGTCATTATCCCTGCTTTCTTTAGAAAATGTGTTGTGCACACAACCTCAAACCATAAGTCTTCACTACATACAAACGTTTCGCCTTCCTGCCAGTTTTGAATATTTTCCTTGCCCCTCAGTCAAATCGTGTAGGAGTATCTGGCAAAAGTGTAAACAAAGATTTACCCTAGTCAGTTCTTCTTCTTAACACAAACAATGGTAAATGTTGGATTTCGAAATAAGTATTTCTTCCGGTCAAGGGCAATGAAGAGATTCTTCCTTCACAGTAAACTTCACAGACATCAGACAAGTTCACACTCCGCGATAGCTGTCAAACCCCCTCGTTTTTACCTCACACATATGGTGAACAGAACTTCTATGGAGTTGCACTATGTCCTACAGTCCTTCTTAAAAACTGGGTGGAATGTCAGTCAGTTTTCCTTATGAAAAAAGCCAGGTTGGTATTTCCTGAGACCTTCTTGCTCTGCTGCTGAAGAAACACATATGCATTTCGTTTCACAAGAGGGCCATAATAATTGTATTATTAACAGATTCATCCATGAAGTCATTATACAGTATGTTAGTTAAATTTAGTTAAATAGTTAAATACTTTTGTAGGCAGCAGTGTGGCATGTTTCTATAATTTTTTTCTAGACCATTTTTATGGTCAGTGTTGTTAGAGTACATTGTACAATTTTTAAAGTAATTTGTTTTGATTTAGGCGTCACGGTGGCGCAGTGGGTAGCACAATCGCCTCACAGCAAGAAGGTCGCTGGTTCGAGCCTCGGCTGGGTCAGTTGGCATTTCTGTGTGGAGTTTGCATGTTCTCCCCGTTTTCGCATGGGTTTCCTCCGGGTTCTCCGGTTTCCCCCACAGTCCAATGACATGCGGTACAGGTGAATTGTGTAGGCTAAATTGTCCGTAGTGTATGAGTGTGAATGAGTGTGTATGGATGTTTCCCAGTGATGGGTTGCGGCTGGAAGGGCATCTGCTAAAAATATAAAACATATGCTGGATAAGTTGGCGGTTCATTCCGCTGTGGCGACCCCAGATTAATAAAGGGACTAAGCCGAAAAGAAAATGAAAGAATGAATGTTTCGATTTACAAATGTAGAACTAGTTAAAATGAGCTAGATTATGCAGCAGCAGCAGCAACAACAACAACAACAAAATGTGCTATTTAAAACCACAAGAAAGTTTTCTACATTTATGGGACTTTTTCATGCTTTTGCAGACAGGACAATTATGATATGACAGGAGAGAAGGGATCAGTTGCACTATATGTCTGTATACTTGACCACAAGGCAAGACACACTGACAAAACCACAAGAAAGATGGTAAAGTTCAATTCCAATTCCAATTCCAAAGTTTTCATTTTTAAGATTATTTTTTTTAAATAAATGAATACTTATTTATTCAGAAAACATCTACTTGATCAAAAGTAAAAGCACCAAGTTTTTGTAGTATTCCTATTTCAAATAAATACTGTTCTATTTAACAGAATAAAAAAAAAACATGAAAAATTAGCAATTTACATAAAAATAGGAGGAATTATAAGGATATTAGCGTATATTTTAAAAAATGTAACCTGAAGTTTAAAAATGCTGGGTTGTTTCAACCATTTAAAAAAATATATTGATAATCCCAAGCATTTGCAGTACGATAAACAATAAAATTAAATAAAACAATCAGTTGCATTCCCTAGGAATCAAATCAATGATCTGGCCACAGACATGCCAACAGAAACACTTATTATTATTATTTTTTTTTTGTGGATGTGACATCTATGACCATCACAATTACCCACCATCAATTATCACGTGACACAACTGTACCATCAACCGTCACTCAGAAAAATCAGAAAAAGCACCCTAGAACAGAAATAACAAAATCAAATCTGGCAACATTCTTTTTTTTTTAAGGACCCAGACATAGTCATGAATATTTAATCCCGAAATGTGCCAGAATCTCCCCCCGCCCCCTAATTCAACTCTGTCAATTCCCTTCACCACCTTTCTCTGACTCAAGTATCTTTAGACATCTCCTGCGGAGCACTGTTTCTTTTCTTTACAAAGCTCGCTGAATTCCAGCCCACATCTGGAACACATCTTCTGAGGCAGCGCTTCACCCCACACTCTAATTAAGGCCATGTATGCCAAACTGTAAATAACCCAAGAAATCATACCCCTCGGCTCACAGGCCTGAAAAGCGGTGCCGATTGAGATGGTTCGAAATAACTTACAAGAATATATATGTCACTCTCATCACGAAAAGTCTATCCTATCCTGAAAAAGCAAACTTCTAAAACAAAGCCACAAGCAGGCCAAGCTCTACATGTGTCCATTAAGTCCTTTACCCGCACAATAAAATAAGCATCCAGCTGGGTCTACACAGCTTGACCAATGAACACGGCCCATTCAGCTGCTCTTTTGCTCTATCTGTGACCTGTTAACTTTGTATCCCCCTGTTTTCCAGGCCCTTTAAAACTCTGTGTGGCATTCTGAAGGGAGGAATCCAAATGGAGTATCTCAGCAGTTTAATGAGACGATAATAATGAAATAATTGCACCCTGGGTTTTTACAATGCTTTCTTTCCTTGCAGACACACGACAGGACTATTAACGTGGCTCATCATCAAAAGGTACTGTACAGGACAACAGTCTCTCTTAACACATGTTAATTACCTGTTAAATGCTCAGCAATTTAACAACTTACACAACCATTACAAAAACAGAGAAAGATAATGAGGAGTCTCGTTATTGTAGAACAGATGTTGTGTGATGTTTAATTTCTTGTTTTTGACATGGAAAAAATGTGTTTATTTTGTTCGTTATTTTTTCCCAAATTTTTTTTCTTTTTTTTCTTTTTTTAAATGATATGTGAGATTATTTTAGTTTTGACATTTAGATTTGAAAATCATGTCTTCACTAGTTTATTTTGTATATTATTGCAATCAAATCTTTCAATTAATACAAGATCACGAATGGAAAGAAAACACAGAATTGCAAAACAGTACATTTAAATATATTAAAATGATTTTTGTCATACCATACTCTAAACTGAAACTGCTTGAAATTTCAAGTCAACTTTTCAAGAAGCCAAATTGATAATCATTTCTTCTATCTGAACATCTGAAGCTCATCATGAGACTTTATGTGCAGTAATCAACATACACGCTACAATGTGTCATCATATCTATGCAGCAGGGTGAAGAAAGATCAGGTGCCACAGGCAATTTCCCCTGGTGTTTTTAGTATAAAGTATGAGGAATATATTTTCAGTCTTAGAGGAATTGAGAAGTCCTGTATATAGTTTATTATATTTGAATCCAGTTTATTAAACTTACAGATTTTCACATATGTGGGTAACTGTTTGAAAAGCACTGATATTTATATATTTACATAACGTAATTAATATCATCCATATCTTCTAAAAAAAATAAAATGTAAACGAATTTAGTGGCTCTCCAACTAAACGTAGATAAACGTGATTGGAAACAACAACAACACAAACTGACACGTGACACGATAATGAAATTTCTATGCACATTAAAGATATTAAAACCAAAATAAATAATTCGTTAAACATGGCATATAAGAGTAACTATATTATGATATGTTATTTTACACATTCATTGCAAAAGACCATTCCAAAAGCTATTTTTAAACTAGCAAATCGCTGTTTATAAAAATCACCAGACGAGTCTACACAACATTATTCGTTGGACTTAGCGGAAAGTGATGGAGAGCTTTGCTTCCCAAACTTCCCAAACAGCCGCTTTGCCCAGCACTGTAGCTCAAAAACGACACAAAAGCTAAAACGACGTACATTTACCCACATAAATCACA
This sequence comes from Danio jaintianensis, assembly GCA_903798115.1. Taxonomy (NCBI): domain Eukaryota; kingdom Metazoa; phylum Chordata; class Actinopteri; order Cypriniformes; family Danionidae; genus Danio; species Danio jaintianensis. The sequence continues at coordinate 24,618,647 of CAIGQV010016735.1, forward strand.
TAAGCATACATGTACTTACAAAGCCGAGGAAATCCTAGAGATATCTGGCCATCCTTAAGCGAGTGAAACATCAGAGATTTTTTTTAACTAATCACATTCTCCTGTGTGTTGTGTGTTGTGTGAGTGCAGGATATGAGGCTCAGCATCGCCCTCTATCTGAAGAACTAAAATCAGTTTTAAAAAGTGTTTGGAACAATGGAAAAATGTGAGGTAAATTTAAACCTCACGAGAGCGCCATGACAAACATGATTTGAGCAAAATAATTTTATTGAATCAGATATGCATTATTGTCTGGAAGGACCTTTGCCTTTACCACAAGGTGCAGAGAGGAAAGGACAGATATTATTAAAAATACTGGGTCATTAGATTCATAACTTTTTTCTTCAGTAACCAATTTATTTACAAGATAGTCAACAACAGCCAGTGTGTGTGTGTGTGTGTGTGTGTGTGTGTGTGTGTGTGTGTGAGTGTGTGTGTTGTGTAATAGTAACTAGGTGTACAGGTGGAAAAATATAAACAAAGGAACATATAAAAATGTACAACATGCATAACAACAGAAAGCAGTATCCATAATGATAGTAATAGAATAATAATAAAAAAAAAACTAGGAATCATGAATCAAAACAAAACAATCAGTGTTGGAGAATATGAAAGATGATCCATAATCATGTTAATATTGGTAAAAGTGGTGGTTATAACAAGTAACCATTTTGTACAGTTTTGAACCACTGGGCTCGGCCAACAACATCGTTGGCATAATCCCCACCTGTGGTGCCCTCATCCACGTCCTCATATGACTTCACTTTATTCACACCAGTGTTGTAGGCTGCTATTCCCCCTGAAAGAGACATAGTCAGTTGAGTGATGCCCTTCTATTTGCATTACCAATGGATGCCAAATTTAGAGAACAACCTACAACATCAGAAATGTTGAGGCTGCAATGTCATACTTTTTAAAGTTATCATAATAGATGTAGTCCTAAAACAATATGAATATGAATATATATATGGGTAGCACTGTCGCCTCACAGCAAGAAGGTCGCTGGTTTGAGCCTCGGCTGGGTCAGTTGGCATTTCTGTGTGGAGTTTGCATGTTCTCCCCGTGTTCGCGTGGGTTTCCTCCGGGTGCTCCGGTTTCCCCCACAAATCCAAAGACATGCAGTATAGGTGAATTGGGTAGGCTAAATTGTCCGTAGTGTATGTGTGTGAATGAGTGTGTATGGATGTTTCCCAGTGATGGGCTGCGGCTGGAAGGGCATCCGGTGCGTAAAACATATGCTGGATAAGTTGGCGGTTCATTCCGCTGTGGCGACCCCAGATTAATAAAGGGACTAAGCCAAAAAGAAAATGAATGAATGAATGAATGAATGAGTTACATATATTCTGATGCCAAAAACATTTTTACTCAAAACAATGTATTACTCATGGCAGGCCAGTATGTGGTGCTATAATTGTGCCACATAAATACACTAAAAGCAGAGAAAAAAACTTGGAGAGAATAAACCTTGGAGAGACGTGGGGTGATGTCATTATCATTTTACAAAATATATGGAATGGCTGTACACATGAAAACACAAGGGTGTCATTTTAAGCAAGGACCTGATTTTAAAAAATTGCAGTTTCAGGCTTCCAAAATGCTAGATATGTCTGGATGAAACTCAGATATTATACAACATTTTTATACTAAACCTGTCCCTGTTTAAGATAATTAGGACTGAAAGTCAACTATGAATGACCAAACCTCTTAGCAAAAAAAAACCTTTGCCTAGTATGTTATGTGGACAGAGACCTGGTCCAAGTTCACTTTAGTAATGAAAGCAAGTTTAATTTATTTGAGTGCAGTAGGAACATAATGTTTGTCATCAAAATGGAGGAGACTAAACCCAAAGTAAAGGTGGAGGAAGACGTGTCATGTCTATCAGAATCTCCAATGTGCGGATCATCACCCAAATCAGACAGCAATTTTTCTCAAAGGACATTTGTACTGTCATATAGTAAAATGGATAAAGCAGTTAAGTAAAGCTGAAAACACAGAAGTAATGAAATGGCCAGCCTAGAGTCCTGACTTGGCCAAGACTTACTACCGTGAGTGAGCTGTGATATAAACAGAAGAAGAGGATCAACAGCAGAGCAGTGAACTATAGTGATAAGCTGAAGTCATTCAAAGTAAGATCTACACTTACTTATTTTTTGACTGCTGTAAGCAATTTTTGTACTAATCTTTCTTCAAGCTACAGCCATTGCTGTCCTTTAATTCTGAACAGTGTTTTTCACAAAATAAAGTTTTTTTTTTGTTCACAAGAGCCTACAGACACTAAAATGAAAATTCCTTAAAATATTAAATGAATTATTTCTGTAAATAAAAATCTGTTTATAAACTTTTCTCTAATTATTTATCTCTGTGTGTGCTATGTATAGCCTACCTTTAACACATTGCTCAAGGGACCATCTTGGGAAACTTTTCTTTAATTTTCTTAATGAAGTCAATAAGTAGGGGCGACGCGGTGGCGCAGTGGGTAGCACGTTCGCCTCACAGCAAGAAGGTCGCTGGTTCGAGCCTCGGCTGGGTCAGTTGGCATTTCTGTGTGGAGTTTGCATGTTCTCCCCGTGTTCGCGTGGGTTTCCTCCGGGTGCTCCGGTTTCCCCCACAAGTCCAAAGACATGCGGTATAGGTGAATTGGGTAAGCTAAAATTGTCCGTACTGTATGTGTGTGAATGAGTGTGTATGAATGTTTCCCAGTGATGGGTTGCAGCTGGAAGGGCATCCGCTGTGTAAAACATATGCTGGATAAGTTGGCGGTTCATCCCGCTGTGGCGACCCCAGATGAATAAAGGGGCTAAGCCGAAAAGAAAATGAATGAATGAAGTCAATAAGTATCTCAGTAGCTTGTGTGAGATGCTGTTCACTGTCCCATGCACCTACTGGAGTGTGATAGCACTTGTCAACCTGAAGAAACAACATCAAAGAAAAACTAGAAATGTTTAGAACTTGCTTATTTGCAAGTTTTCTTTGCTAGTGTATTTATTTCATTCATTCATTTTCTTTTCGGCTTAGTCCCTTTGTGTATTTATTTAATAAAAAGAAAATCTATTAAAACTCTGTATTTTAGAGTCGGAAAATAAAGGTCCTTTATTGACATATCATTTAAAAATTCTGACCTTTTCTGTGTTTAAGTGCCATAATAATGTCCCCAGTGCATGTGCCAACACAGAAAATATAAAAAAGGACAACCCAGTAAGTTCGCTTTGGTAATCATATAGAGCAACTTGCCATTCGATTTCAATCCCCTAGTGATGTAGGAAGATCTTATTATATGTCACCACCCTTAATCGCCATGTTTACATCAGTTCAGTGCTGTTTCTGAAGGATGGGTCAATATCATCGCCCATAACAAGTTTGCCATCCATGGAAACTTTTCATTCCACAAAAGGTTTGTAAGATTGTTTAAATTATTTTTACACTATGAAAAAAAAAGGTTCTTTAAAAAACTTTTTGGAAACCAGATATCATATCTCATGACTCATGGATATAATTTACACCTTTTCTAAGACCAACCTGCATGAGACCAGAGCCATTGCCATGGTCGCCCCATCCATTAACCAGAGTGTGTCCGGCTCTGGACTCTCTGGATATGATGGCAGCAATCACAGCTGGGTCCACATCATTTTCTTTAGCAACTTTGAAGATTTTACACTTGTATTTCTCCATCCAGACCAGATCAGCCGCAGCCAATTTTTTAGAGGCTTTAATGCCTTTGAAAGGAACAAACAGCTGTATAAAGTATAATGTAGAGCAGATTGTTGATGTTTGATGATTAGATAGTGAAGTAACACTTTACAATAGCAGTACATGGATAATGATATATTCGTTCATTTCATTCATTTATTTACTTATAAAGTACAAAGAATAATGCTGCCTGAGGATCGCAAACATTTGGCTGCTCTATTCACAGTTGATCTGACAAATAAGCAGGACCCAAACCATTCAAAGACTTAAAAACAAACACCAAAAATTTTAATTCAACCCTATAATGCACTAGCAACCCATTTAGAGACATTAAAATAGGAGTGATATGTTCTCGCTTACGAACCAAAGTTAAAAATCTGGCAGCAACATTTTTAACCATTTGAAGCCTTGACATAGAAGACTAGGGTAGACCAATATACAAAAAGTTACAGTATAGTCCAAGCGTGATAAAACAAAGGCATGTAAAACTCTTTCAAGATCTTTAAAAGAAAGAAAAATTGTAACCTTTGAATATGGTTTCGTTCATTAATTTTCTTTTCGGCTTAGTTCCTTTACTAATCTGGGGTCGCCACAGCAGAATGAACCGCCAACTTATCCAGCATATGTTTTACGCAGCAAATGCCCTTCCAGCCGCAACCCATCACTGGGAAACACATATACACTCCCATTCACACACATACACTACGGACAATTTAGCTTACCCAATTCACCTATAGCGCATGTCTTTGGACTGTGGGGGAAACCGGAGCACCCGGAGGAAACCCATGCAAACAGAGGGAGAACATGCAAACTCCACACAGAAATGCCAACTGACCCAGCCAAGGCTCGAACCAGCGACCTTCTTGTTGTGAGGCGACAGCGCTACCCACTGCGCCACCACTCTGCCCTTGAATATAGTTTAAGATGGAAAAAAAACAAGACTTTATAAAAACAACAGTTTATACGTTGGTCAAATTTAAAAGCCAAATTAAAAAGAACTCCCAATTTTTTCACTGTTGGCTTTATATAAGAGTTTAAAGGACCAAAGTTAAGATTTAGTTTTGTTTTTCCTATGGAGGGTCCAAAATAATAGCTTCTGTCTAAAATCTCACATAAGAAGCTTTTGTAGACCATTTTTGTCATTGTGTTTTAAAGGCAAATAGATTTGGGTGTCATCTGCATAAAAATGAAAAGACACTCCTTGTTTTCAAAAAATCTAACCCAGAGGAAGCATATATAGAGAAAACAATATAGGAGCCAGAATAGAACCTTGAGGAACACCAGAGGTAAGAGGAGCTACAGAAGAGACAGCATGACCAATACCAAAAGAAAAATTTCTGTTATTATAAGATATGATCTGAACCAGCTCAAGGCACTTGCTTTGATACCCACCCAATTTTTAAGCAGCGATAAAAGAATGCCATGACCAACTGTATCAAATGCTGCACTCAGATCTAAAAGCACTAAGATTGCTGAGTTCCCAGAGTCAAGAAATAGCAAAATATCATTTAAAACACTTAAAAGAACAGACTCAGTACTATGACTTTTCCTGAATCCAGATTGAAATTTTTCCAGAATATTGTTTGTTTGTGAGAATAAGACAGCTCTCTCTAAAAAATGTTTGCAATGAAAGGTTTGAGATTGCCCTAAAATGCGATTATATCAAGATTAGGGTTTTTAAATAAAGCTTTCACCATAGCATGCTTACAATAAGCAGGAACAACCCCAGAAACAAGGCTCTGATATAGAAAGTGCTCATACCGTTTATGGTTTATTTGTCTTGTCTGGCAGTCACCGGTGATGCACCCTTCCTGTCTATATCCATGATGTCAATGCCAGATTCTAGTACATGGTAAATACATGGTAAGAATCGTCTGAAGGCTGAAGTCAGTAAATAACTAAATTAAAAACAGATATATCTGATTTATCTGATATATATTATATATCGGCAATGATAGAATGACATTTAATAAAGCATTACTATTCAACTTACCTGTGTTACCCATGATGACTTGAAGCTGTTGTGTGTAAAATGTTCTTGTTGTTACTAGACAGAGTGCAAATTGTTTTCTGAACTGTTTATCTTTCTCTTGCAGTTCCAGGGGCTGGTCAGTTTAGCATCAGTCCCCTAAAACACTGGCTTCCTGTCTGGTATCTCAGTTTTAGCTCTGTTCTTTTGCTTACTGTGCAGCTTCCTGTTTCTATTTGTTTCTTTCCTTAGCTCCTAATTGTGTTGTTCATGATCAGTAATTCTTTCATGTTAAGCCTTTTTTTGCCCTGGTTTCAGTGTTTGTTCTTGTTTATATGTATAAACCCTTCTGCACCACTTGTTACACCAGCACTGGTATCATATATAAAATAAACATTTTCCTGGACTGATTTACAACCGTAATACTTCATTTGCTTTTATAAAATAATGAAAAAGTATATGTCAAGACAAATGTACAGCCTAAACAAATTACACTTTTGAACCAGTTCTTTAGTGAATCAAAAATGTACAACACAACCCACACTGTTAACAATTTTTGTAAATTATACAGTATTTAACTGTAATGTGAATTGTATTTTACTGTAGGACAGTTATGCAGTATGTTACTGTATTTTAAAGTTGCATTATAAAAATTACTCTATATGTGTATATAAATGACTCAAACAAAAGTTCTATTAATGAATTGAAGCATTTGTAAAAACATACATTTGTGACCCATTTGTGATATATTCGTGTCTTATGTTGCACAAGTACGTATATAGTATATTTGGCAATAGCCAAAAATTGAATTGGAAAATGATTGAATATTTTTTTATGTCATTAATATTATTGAATATTAAGTAAAGTTCACATTCCATAAAACATTTTGTAAATTTACTATTGTGAATATATTAAAACTCAATTTTTGATTAGTAATGTGCACTTTCTAAGTGTTTGAGTGTCTCATTTTTTGAACCCTCAGATTTCAGATTTTCAAATAATCATATCTCTGCCAAATATTGTCCTATCCTAACAAACCATACATCCAATTTTGTTATTTATGCAGCTTTCAAATTATGTATTAATCTCAATATAACAACATTGACACTTGTGACTAGTTTTGTGCTACAGGCTCACATTTTAGTTTATGTACTGTAGCTGTTGCTGACATTATCTTTGTGTGTATTGACAAACTGCTAAACTTCAAATTAGTTTCGAAGATGCATGCATTGCTATTACAGAGTTCTTAGGCACATGTGCAAAATGCCTCACATCATAATTTTTTTTTTCTCTAAATGTATCACTAATGTCTGAGGTATTTGAGGTGACAACTATCAATACACAAGCTGTTTCAAGAAGTGTTTGCACAATGAAGATAAGGTTAATTTTATGTTTTTATGAGACTTGTAACAAATAACATACACCTGATTTGTAAAATAAACATATTTATTTCATCAAATCTTTATGACTTATCACAAGTAATTAGTGCAATTGGAAAACACCTCAAGCCTTAATTGAGAGATTATTTTAGCAATCTAATAAGTATATTTAGAAAACTATTCCAATACAGTAAGCAATAAAAAAAGCCTTGCCACAGGCACCATAAACCACAGAAAGAAATGATAGATCACATTTTGCATGTTCATAACTTTAGTTCCTCAGTAGCCTTTGCTTTTGAACCACTGGGCTCGGGCAACAACATCATTGGAGTAATCATCGTGTGTGGTGCCCACATCCATGCGCTCATATGTCTGAACGTTCTTCACACCTGCATTATAAGCTGATATTCCACCTGGAACAGACATTATACTACAATGAAGACATTTTTTTTCTTTGCTGATTGTGTTGATTTTTGTTTTACGGTGTATATAACATACCTTTAAAGCATTGCTCTTGGGTCCACTTGGCAAACTTTCCTTTAATCTCTTTTATAAAACCAATCAGTATCTCAGTAGCTTGTGTGAGATGCTGTTCACTGTCCCATGCACCTACTGGAGTATGAAAGCGCTTGTCGACCTGAAGAAACACCATCAAAAATGATAATGAAGTAGTTTATACTTATCGGTGGAGTTGCTCTTCAGTGTTCAGTGTTTGGGCTTTCAGCAGTAACATTTACATTACACTGAACTGAACTAAACTGACCTTCAACTGTGAAAACTGGACTGAAGCAGTTTCAATTTACTAGAACTTAATTTATGTTAAGCTTCTATGACACAATCTACATTGCTAAAACGCTAAGATGAATTATCTCACTTATCTCACAGCGACTTACAAATTGTTAGAACACTTCACTCTCAAAAATGTGTTAAATAACATATTTCTGTGTTGTAGCAATTTTATCACACCTTGTGTATTTTTGTAATTGACTGTAAAAAGAAAGAGGGAAGTGAAAACAGCAAGGTGGCGCCTCTTTTTCATCAGTGGAGGACTTGGATGCTTCACTACATGTCTGGTATTTGGATTTTTTTTATGAACTTGCAAAATGTATTTTGTTATAGTTTATTATTTAGACATTTAATAAGCATTTAGGTAGTGCCGATTCAGTGATTTGCAATCTCTACATTTTAAATAATTTGTTTTCTTAAAATGAATTCACAACTAAAAATAATAAATAAATAATCATTTCATTTTTAAAACTAAATCTTCACCTGATTTGGATGCTGGACTAATCCATGATTGGGAGTGGGGGAGACACATTTGCACAGATGTAATAATTACGTTACAAATTTATTTGTTAGACACTCACCATACAAAATATGACAGAAAACCATGTTATATATAATTTATAGAAACTTCTAGGTATTTATTGGGAGCCTTCAGATTTCCTGGGGTGCTAAGCAGCTGCTTACCTTGCTTATTGGTTAAATTCTGCTATGCCCATAGTTGACAAGACAAGAGCAGTGTTGCACTTCATGGCAACCATGTCCAACTGTGTTCATGCATGGGTGCTTTACAAAGGCGATTTATTTATTTCACAGTTTGCCGCTTTTCACGCGTCTCACATTCTAACATACTACATGTAAATTAAATTCTTTGTTGCCAGTATCTTTAGTATTGGGCGGCAATAGCCCACACTCATATCTTGTTCGCTTTTTGAGCTCATGATTCATGACAACGTGATTAATATTTAGAAGCCTGACAGATTACTATAAGCAATAGTTTTATTAGCCTAGTGATAGTATCATTGTTCTTTCTGATGTTTAGAAAAAGTCCAGTAATGTGCCAAATATTACAATTTAGTGGCTTTGAAATATTTAAAAACATTTTAAAATCATTTTTAATATCACTTACTTGAAAATAAATAAAATAATTACTACTATTTTAAGCGATCCAGTTATCCAGGAACATTTCTGTAAACCCACAGCGTAGATTTACTGAGATGAAACTTCAGTATCTACAAAGGAATCTGTTTTAAGGATGTAGTTAGTATTTTCAGCAACGAAAAATGGTTTTAAGTCAGTTATTTCTATATTTTGTTGTAGTGTGCCAGTAGTAATTATCAGCTTACATTTCCAAACATTATTTTTGCTATTATATTAATCCAATTAGATCGTTCTTTGACCAAGGAAACTGAAAGCAGTTAGATATCTGATATCTCTATCATTATGAAGTAACAGAACAAACTGAGACAGATTAAGTCCAGAAGAGTTGTCGCATCATCTCCAAGACACTTCAATAAACCTGCCTGCCAAGCTACAGTACTGTATACAGTTTTAGACACTTGAGTAAAAATGACGTAAAATGAGGATGCTGTGAAAAATAATGGAATAAATTGTTTAAAAGAAGTCAATTAAATTCTATTGTACTATAGGGCTGTTGAATGCTTGATTCTGATTGGCTGATGAACATTTTAAGGCAATCCAGGCTCACTGGAAAATTCCTGTAAATATCATTAGTGTGAAAAGGAACAAAGGTTGTTGGCATCATTCTGCCCTGTAGTGTTTATTTTACATATCATGTAACTACAGTCAAACGTGTTTGAGTATGTTTTTGCGGTTTCACGAAAATCCAGACAGACTGGATGATGGTGAGATCAGATCTCTGTGTGGAGCTCTGGCTGCAGTCAGACTCCTTGTGTAAAACAAAATCTTACTGGATTATTACAATTAAATAATGCAAAAATTATATTTGCTGCTGACACTGTATACAGCAAAAGATTGAAATAACTGACTTTAAACCATTACTTCAGACCAACCTGCATGAGACCAAAGCCATTGCCGTGGTCGCCCCATCCGTCCTTCAGAATGGCTCCGGCTCTGGACTCTCTGGATATGATGGCAGCAATCACAGACGGGTCCATCTGCTTTGCCCTGCCAACGTTAACAATTTTAGTCTTGTATTTCTCCATCCGGGCCAGATCATGCTCAGCCAGCTTTTTAGAGGCTTCAACTCCTGTGAAAACAGTTATTTTCCGTCAATTGTAATGCAGTGCTTTCACGGCTTTCAAAATTGAGTTGTATGCAATCATAAATTCTCACCCGTTACAGGTAGTTTGTCCTGTTCTGCTGTCTTCTTTGATGCACCGGTGGTGTCTATTTTCATGATGTCTCCATAAATGCATGCTAGAAACAATATCACCAAAAGACTTTCAAGTCACAGAACATTTGTCCTATCACAAACTGCACATTGTTGTCAATAGTTAAAAGAAAAGTCATAATTTTATATAACTTACCCATGATGTTGACTCAGTGTGAAAGATCAAGTTGGACAAGTCTCACCTCTAAATGAGACTAATACAGGATGTGATTATATATATATATATATGAGGAGGGAGAGGGAGTGGTTTATCTTTTTATTTCTCCCTCCGATGTTCTCCCACAAACTATGAAGGTTGCAAAATTTGTAATCCTTTTTTATTAGTCATATTATTAAAGCACACCTGAGACAGTGAATAAGAAAGCAGGTTTAAGAGGTGAGGCTGAGGTTTCATGTGCCTTCATGCAACTAAAAAGTTATTAGTCAATTTAATGAATATACATGATGACAAGTGAAATCCTGTCTGAATGCAAACACGATGCAATCTCAGACAAGCTAAGCTGCATGCAATGATTTTAATGCACACACCTAACATTGCCCCTAATCCTAACCCTACCCTACCTTATACCCACCCCTCCATTAAGTGCATTGTGTCTGAAATTTCATATGCGCATCTGCAGTTAGACACTATTGGAAATCCTTACATTTAAAAGAGCAGGCAAGTTAAACAAGATAACAACAAAACCCTCTATCAAATTGCAGTAAGATATTTTTAGCTTACACCCATATTTGGATGCTATACACTAACACATGCTGACACATTCCATGGATATTGAAATACCAAATTGAGTTATGTTGGTCTGAGACTGTTGCCCTGACTGGTTGCTGGTTAGCAACTGATGAATAGCTCTGCCATTATACAACCTCAAATTAGAAAAAGTTAGAAAAACGCAAATAAAAAAAGAAAGTAGTGATTTCCAAATTTACTTTGACTTGTATTTCATTTCAGACAATGTGAACACAAAATATTTCATGTTTTGTCTGGTCAGCTTCATTTCATGTGTAAATATACATCTCCTGGATACTGAAGAGGATACAGGTACTTGACTGGCCTGCCTGCAGTCCTGACCTGTCTCCAATAGAGAATTTGAAGCACAAAATGCAACAATGAAGACCCCATACTGTTGCCCACCTTAAGACTTGTTTGCAGGAAGAATGGGCCAACATTACACCTTAAACATTTCATCACTTGGTGTCTTCAGTCCCTAAACGTCTTTTAAGTGTTGTGAAAAGGAATGGCAACATTAAAAAAGTGGTAAATGCTTTACTGTTACAACTTTTTTTGAAATGTGTTGCAAGAACCAAAATTAGAATACGTGTTTATTTTGGAAACAAAACTAAACAAAACAAAACAAAAAATCATAAGGAACACATAAAATAATGTTTGTTGTATTGTCTGCAATGAAATACTTTCTTTGGTTCAAACTTTTGATTTTCTTCAAATCTTTGAAAAAAACAAAATTATTAAATGTCATGAGTATATGTCGAGTAATTATCTTTCTTACTTACTTACTTACTTACTCCCAGAGCCAATTATATCGAAGTTGATATTTAGCGGCACCATATTGGTGTTTCATAACATCTAGTTTTTTTATGAGGTGAGTTGTTAGTCCAACTCTCAACCCCTAATCTGGAGGACCAGGACATACACACATACACTACGGACAATTTAGCCTACCCAATTCACCTACAGCACATGTCTTTTGACTGTGGGGGAAACCGGAGCACCCGGAGGAAACCCACGTGAACACGTGGAGAACATGCAAACTCCACACAGAAGTGCCAACTGACCCACCCGGGGCTCGAACCAGTGACCTTCTTGCTGTGAGGCGACAGCGCTATGCCACCGTGTCACCCCAAGAAATTCTATTTTGTCAAAATGGCATTTTACCTGAATGGAGTTTTCTCATCATAAACAACTAGATAGCCATCTTTTTTATCTAGATGGCTTACAGGAATTAACTGAAATTCCTGACATCTAGATTCAATTGTTCAGAATCTAAAACTTTCTTAATTATTCAATTTTAAACTTTGCTGTCTTTTTAATCAAAAACAGCTTCATTACACACTGCATTAAAATCCATATTAGAAAAAGATTAAGTTTAAACAAAGATTTAAACTTGAATACATTGTGTTTAGTTGACTTTAATTTAAAAAGTGAGCAAACTCATTGTCTTAAAATTATTAAGTAAATTAACTATTGTCATAATTATAAACAATCTTAACAATTCTAAGTTACAACAGAATTACTTAAATTTTTTAAGTAAAATAAACTTGTCACATTTAAGACAATGGATTTATTCACTTTTTTAAGTAATCGCGTTTTTACAGTGTATCGAAGCATTCTATATTTATATCTTATCTATATATGCTGTAAAAATAAAAAAGCATTTCCAATTGAATGAAATCAAGAAACTTAACCAAGAAACAGGTTATTAAGAAAAAAATTTAGAACCCTATGAAATAAGATCCACATTTTTACATTTAAAGTGTATATTCTGCAGTGTTATTTTACCATTATAATAAGCACTATAACGTATTATTGCACTATTACAATAATAGTGTTTTTTATTATATTAATAACAAAACCAAAAATTGACAGCGTCTGTATTATACTGTGAAATAAACAACACGTGGTTTGTTTATATTCGATAAATCACGAAAAAAAAAAATTTCTGTACATTTTGTGCGTTAAATTAGTCAATTAAGCATTAAATTATATATTGCAGTGGCTCCTAGTGTCAAGCTGTGTCCATTGCGCTTTGGTAGGTGGCATCTAAGATGTTGTGTTACTTCTTCTGCTCATGTAGAGTACATTTTGCTGTGAAAATAATAGGGCAGTTGAGAACTAAAATAAACACAAATAGTGTTAAAACAGAAATTGACCTGACCTAATATTAATATATTAATAATAATTATAGTAGTATGAAAAGAGTAGGTTCATTACACGAAAGACACAGGATTTGATTAAAGGAATTTTATTTCATCCCAGCAAATACAAAATAAAATATAAAACTATGAACAATGGTTTAAAAAATAGCATTAGCCTACAGTTATTCCTCAGTAACCTTTGCTTTTGAACCACTGGGCTCGGGCAACAACATCATTGGCGTAATCACCGCCTGTGGTGCCCACATCCATGCGTTCATATGTTCGCACATTCTTCACACCTGCATTATAAGCTGATATTCCACCTGAAGGAGACATTATAGATGTCAGATAATTTCTAAAATTTTCTAAAAATGTGCATTTTAGAGTCCAATTCAACAAAATCATTAATATAACTATACTTAATTATAATGGTCATTATTAACATGGTTCAAACAATATTTATTATAACCTGACTTTGTAGGAACTGTGATCAGTACCCATTAAAAGTAATGTGAAGGAATGGGATGAATTCGGGTCTTAAGGAAGACCTAATTTTGATGGAGGACCTGATTTTTTTCACACCAGCACTTCATGTCTTTCATATTACCTAATTGCTGCACTCTCTCTCTCATTTAATTCACAGCTGGTTATGTGGACTGCATTAAAAATAGCTTGGATGGGGCTTGGGGGTAAAAAAAAGTTCAAATTGCTAAGGTCAATATTATTAGCCCCCATAAATAAATTTTTATTATTTGATTGGCTGCTGAACAAACCACTGTTGTCCATTGAATTGCCTAATTAACCTAATTTGTCTAGTTAAACCCATTAACCAAGTTAAATTGCACTTCAAACTAACTACTAGTATCTTGCAAAATAACTAGTAAAATATTATGTACTGTCAAAAAACTAAAGAAATTAGTTATTAGAAATAAGTTATAAGCACTATTATGTTTTAATTGCTTCACTTGTGCTCACTTTAAGACCACCTGGGTACTGATCTAAGGTACATTACATTAAACATTACAGGATCTTTTCCATCTAAACTCGTGAGTATAGTTGAAGGCTTGAAAATGTGAAAACACTATATTCACTTACACGTGTCCTAGTTTTGCAGCTATCACAACAGAAATGACACAACGTTTGCTTTTACACAATGTTTGCCTTTGTGTTATTATTTTAATTGAATGAGTGTATTTCTAAATTATTAGATTGAAAGATCAGGAAAAAATATATATATATTTACAGTACACTTGCCTATAGACCCTGAATTCTCTAAAAAAAACAACAACACAAAATGGGTTAACAAAAGAGATAAAAAAAAAAATCATATGTAATCAAAATGCTTCTCTCTCATCTAGTAAAAAGATCAACCAAAATGCATTTTAATACCAGGTATAAACAGGGCCTGAGAATATTGTAACCTTACCTTTAAAGCATTGCTCTTTGGTCCACTGGGGAAACTTCGCTTTAATGTCTTTAATAAAACCAATGAGTATCTCAGTTCCTTGTGTGAGATGTTCCTCACTGTCCCATGCACCTACCAGCTTGTGGTAGCGTTTGTCAACCTGAAAGAAACACAATCAATGAAAAGAGCAATTGTAAACGTTGAAGCTTTTTAAGTTGCATCGCCAATAAAGGAAGTACAGCAGGGGAACTGGTGCTTTAAAAGGGGAAACTGGGAAAATACAATAATGAAAAAGAACAAGGTCTGCTTTATTGTGCAAATCTTCACATTTGCTCATTAGATGAAATCATGGCCTGACAAACAGTATACACGCTTTGACATCTTAGCAGATTGTATAATTTCCTGATTCCTCCCAACTAAGTCTTATTTATAGCCAGTTAATGATGCTTATTATAGTGTTTAGTTTACTTACTAGGTTCAGTAATTTCACTTTTATTGTTATAAATAGGTCATTTTAATTGCATTTAAAGTGACATAACTAAACATAAACATAGGAGCTGGAGAAAAATTATGATTTTAAAAGAAGATTTCAGACGGCACTTACAGGTTTTTGCATCTGAACTCATATACACTCACCGCATCTTTTGTTACACCTTGCTACCCATATAGAAATCTGGCAATATATGCAAATTAACTTACATATATAACATACAAGTTGATGTTTGGATTTCACATATTTAATGTATATAACATATATATTTCAAAATATAGCAAAAATGGTTGCTTATATTTTTTATCCATTGGAATTACAAATATGTACATATATGTTCAAGTGTATTGGTTTTAATTTTATATATGTTCATATATGGCCATATGTTAGATTTCTGTATAGGTAGTACTGGAGTGCACAAACATTTGCATTCAGTACTGCTTTAATTCTTCAAGGATGCCTCAGAAGCTGTACATACATGATGCAAATCCCTTATTCACTACATCCCAAAGGTGAGTGTGAGTGTGGAGGCCAATTAAGTATAGTGAACTCAGTGTCATGTTAAAGTCGCCATGAAACGGATGTTAAGATTGTCCCTTTTTTCCCATATTGTGACAAAAATTTGTAAAAATGAGAAGATCAAAATTTTATTTCATGGCGACTTAAATTTTGTGTTTAAAAGATGCCAAACATAGACATCTGAGCTAAAACAAGGCTAAATTTGGAGTTGTCAGTGGCTGTGCTGGGTGTACAGTAATTAGTTACAAAGTAACAAGTTACTGTGATTAAATTACTTTTCTGCTACTTTTCTGTTGATCCTGTATGATCAGTAGCCTCAGATTGCTGTTAGCTGATAAGAGTGGAACTGGTGAGTTTTTCTGCTGATGTAGCTCATCTGCTTCAAGGTTTGTGCATTCAGAAATGCTCTTCTGCAGACTTTTGGCGTCAACAAGATATTTTTATTCACAGAACTGCGACTCATTGGATATTTGCTTGTTTCTGGATCATTTTCTGTAATGATGGTTTTTATGGTTAATTGTGAAAATCAGATTAGATCAGCTGTTTCTGAAATACCCGAGAAGCCTGTCTGGAACCATGCCATGATTTAAGTGACTTACAGTAAATCAGCTTTCTTCCTCATTCTGATGCTCAGTTTAAACTACATTTTCTTGGTCATGTCAAGAGTTGCTGTCATATGACTTACTGTAGATAAGGTATTTGGATTCACAAGCAGTGGAATGGGAATACCTATGTACTGGCTGGTGAGTGTATATTCCTTATATTAAAATGTTGCTGTCCAAGAGCCTCTTTTAAAAAAGTGTAGATCTTCAAACCAACCTGCATGAGACCGAAGCCATTGCCGTGGTCGCCCCATCCATCCTTCAGTGCCGCTCCGGCTCTGGACTCTCTGGATATGATGGCAGCAATCACAGCCGGATCCATCTGCTTTGCCCTGGCTACGCTGAGGATTTTAGACTTGTATTGCTCCATCCGGGCCAGATCATGCTCAGCCAGTTTTTTAGAGGCTTCAACTCCTTTAAAAGAATAGATAATTGTTAATATAACGTGCAGTGAAGTACATAAAACATATATAGGTAAACTGGATAGTGGACACACCAGTTAAGTGGTCATACCTTTTACAGTTAATTTGTCCTGTTTTGCGGTGACCTCAGATGCACCAGTGGTGTCTATTTTCATAATGTCTCCATAAATGCATGCTAGAAAATACATGGTAAGTATCACCGGAATGCCTTTAAAGAAATGAGTGAATAATTTATTTAAAAACACTACATACTAAGACTTAATACTAAGTTTAGTAATAAATGTATTATTTAGCAAAACTTATACAGCTTACCCATGATGACTCAAAGCTGCTGTGAACAAACAAAATGTTCGAGCTGTGACTAGTCAGACCGCTGAATGTTGTGCTATTGTGATTGCAGTTGAACTGCTTTCTCTTTCTTAGTCCTTCAGTTAAGGAGGAACAAAATCAATACTGTCACTGTAATTGCGAAACTGGGAATTCCCAGTTTTAGTCATACTATTACAACACATTCAAGTCAGGCTGAAGTTTGTTATTTATTACTATTAGTTAACAATGTTGTTTCCTTGATTGTGGCAATATGATATATGACATTCAATAGACGGAAGTTCACATTTTCACTAAAAAAGAGAATTTAGTCTGAAATAGGAACAAAATCCATGTGGCACTGATTGTTAATGAGGACCTGTGTATACAACAAAACAAAACAAAACAAAACAAAACAAAACAAAACAAAACAAAACAAAACAAAACAAAACAAAACAACCATATTGTTTTAAAATAGCATAATAGTTTTTAGGCAAAATCTGCCAGGGTATAGCTAGTTAAAACAACAGTTATAACTGTAACTTACATTCAAAAATAAAAGTAGCCTAAACTGCAATAAACAGGAAATACCTGCAGTAAACATATATGCTTGCAATATAAGTACAAACACATGCAGTGCAAATAGTAGTAGATATATTAGGTGCAACAACAACAACAACAACAACAACAACAACAACAACAACAACAACAACAACAACAA
>CAIGQV010016735.1:24636223-24649147 GCA_903798115.1 Danio jaintianensis
AACAACAACAACAACAACAACAACAACAACAACAACAACAACAACAAAACTAGAAAATTAAGTACAACTGTTAGCAACGTGATGAAGTATTCATACAGAAGCATTTCTCAATCCTGTCAGCGCTACCTTACGCTTTTGACAGTGAAGCGATAGTTTGTACTGTCCCTTTAAGACCAACCCCTCCAATCACAGCCAGCCTATGAATACCAGGAAGCAAAACACTGAAATGATCTAAACGTGCTACAGCATAAAATAAAGATGTACGAATTGAACTGAAACTAAACCGCTCAACACAATGGACGTAATGTTTGTATATACGTCGTGGTGGTTTGTTTTCATTTTACACGTTTTTGAGGGAGATGTTTTTGCAGCAAAAAGCAAAGGTTTCAACGTTCTGTACTTAATTGCTGACGATTTGAGACCAACTTTAGGCTGTTATTCTGATCCAGTGGTGAAATCACCAAACATCGACCAGCTTGCATCTGCGAGCATAGTGTTTCATAACGCATATGCACAGGTATGTTGTATTACTGCTCATGGAAAACATAAATAATATGCACATGGATACATACTGCTACATAAATCTAGCCTACATCTACGTTAAGGGCATATTGCAATGTGTTCTTTTAAAGCAAGCTGTATGTGGACCTAGTAGAGTGTCATTCCTAACAAGTCGAAGACCAGACACCACAAAACTCTACGATTTCAACTCATACTGGAGAGTTCATGCTGGAAACTACACTACACTACCTCAATACTTCAAGTCTAATGGATACACCACTTTATCAGTGGGCAAAGTCTTCCATCCTGGTATGAAGCATGTATAAAAAAATCATAAAAACTGGATCTCATTGACGCTAATATACAATACTAATCCTGATAAATTCGAAAAAAGTAAATGGAATGAAATCAAGAATCTGTGATTTGTCAAATGGATAGTTCACCCATAAATCAAAATCCACTGACATAGTAAGAAAAACTAATTCTATGGACATTAATGGTTACCGGTTGTCAACATTCTTCTAAATATCTTCTATTTTGTTAAAAAAACAAACAAACTCTAAGTCAACGATTCCTTTAATTCTCTTTAACCTTTATTTATTTGACCAAAGTTCAAAGAAAAGATTTCCAATGTTTTTCCTGACCAAATACGTTTAATTTAGCAAATATAAAGAATTTTTTTATTCTGATCACTGCAAAGCTCAGTGTCACACCAACCATAATTAATAATTAAAATCAATAATAATAATTGTTTAAGTCTTTTTAATATATTATATATTGTAGTTGGTGAAAAATCTTTTAATTTTTTGTTCATTTGATAATTCTCTCATAATGTTTGGCACAAAATGATGACCCATGATTCAGTTTTGCTTACAAAGTCTGAGATGCTCTTTTTATACCCAACAAACCCACATGCACCACCAGTTTTCCTGCTTATTGTGAAACATTTCAAAGCTGTTGAAGTGTAATGTTCTATAACCATTTAACCTTTATTTTGCCTCTGTGTCAATGTTTTGGATAATTGTCCATTTAAATAAAACTTAAAGAGAATTAAAGAGATATTTCCCCTCAAAATTAAAATTATCATAATTTACACATCTGTAAAAATCTGTAAAAATACTTGTTCCAAACCTGTTTTGTTTTGTTGATGAACACAAATGCAGATATTCTGAAGATTGTTGAATAAAAAAAACAGCCATTGACTTCTGTACCAGCATTCTTCAGAATATCTTGTTTTGTGTTCAACAGAAGAAAGAAATTCATAAAAGTTAAGTGTGATTAAATAGTGAGGACATTTTTCCATTTTGGGGTGAACTGTGCCTTTAACACATCACTTATTCTTGATTACACTGGATTTTACTAAATATTTTCAGAATTGGAGTTGCTACTTTTCCCTTTTATTTAATTGTGAACTATATGGCCTATTTTTTTTTTTTAATGGTTGTCCTGTAATCCTTTCATGTGTTAACTAACTTGTTATATGTTTCTCAAATAACAATTCTCTTTCACGTGCTTGTCCTCAAGGCATTGCCTCCAACCACTCGGATGATTACCCGTACAGCTGGTCTGTACCGCCGTATCATCCACCCTCTTTTGAATATGAAAAGAGGAAGGTCAGTGTGTGAGTCTGTGTGGACGTGTTTACACATCCTCCTTAACCTCTGAGCTTTTAAACCCATGCTGTGTTCTTAAATAGTTCACCCAAAAATCTAAATTTACTAACTGTTTGCTCACCCTCAAGTGGTTCCAAACCTAGTTTCTTTGGTTGAACACAAAAGAAGGCATATTTGAATAATGTTAGAAACCCGTAACCACTGACATGCATAAAAGGAAAAAAAAGTTTAAAAACAAGTAAAGGGTGAGTAAACAATGATAAAACATTTTTTTGGGGTGATCTATCCCTTTAAAATGTCCCTTGGTGTAAAACCACACCAGTCCTAACAGAGAAAGTCAGTATGTTTCTGTCTCAGTAACTGGGAAACTTTTGAAGGTTGTAATTTTTCTAGTATAAGATTATCATAATCATTCTAAACTACTGTCTAACACAACATACAAAGGTCCAGTTCCCCTTATAAAATATTAACACATTCTAATTATTTATGTTACTCTTAGTTACATATTTGAAGGTTATGATGCATTTAAGTTTAGACATTTTATTGCATGTTATTTAAAAATCTATTTCGACAGTTTTTTTTTAATCTATTAACGTTTTAATAATAATATTACTGTTGCTATATTATATTTATTTCTGAAAGATTTTCAGTTGCCTGATTTTGTAGACTTTTATACAAATATGCCCCCTGCTGGTTAATTTGCTGCATAACCAATTGAGAGCTTACTGTTTACAAGGTCCGCTGTGCAAAATATATAAGTATATATATAATGATGCAGTGTACACAATAAATAAAATTCGAAAAGTAAAGGAAAGAAAATAATTACTGAAAATAAAGAGAGTGTTGTAAATATAAGTACTCACATTTTTATCAAGGTTCAAATTTTAAAATAGTTTTAAATGAAGTTAAAATAAAAGAAAAAGTAAAGTCGAAACTACAATAAACTGAGAGAATTTATAGGTTTATTTATTTTTATAGAATTTACAGCAACAAAATTACTTAATTTTAAACACAATTAAAATTAAAACGGAAGATAATTTATACACAAAAAAAAACAAGTCAGACTAGATATAATATTAATTCCACAATGACACTAAAATAACTATTATTTAAAAATAATTTAAATATAATTAAATGAATAATAATATATTACTTACGATATGTTTAATATTAAAATAATATATTGACTGTAATTAAAATATTCTTTAAAATGCTATTAAAAATGCTATTATGCTTAAGTAAAAGCATTAATAATTTTCAGTGTAAAATGTTTTTAAAAAATGGTCCACCTTTTGATCAGGGGTAATTTAGTAAACTTTTAAAAAAATGAAATAAACCTGGATTAAACGTTAATTGAAAACAAACATGTGAGTCTATACTTATTTTCATTTAATAACAAAACTAAAACCTACAAAAATTAAAGAAAAAAAACTATATTTAATAAAAACAAAATAAAAAGCAAATAATAGTTTAGTCAAAACTAACTAAGCTGTAATGTTCTTTGACAATGAGTGAAAGCATGAATAATTATTTTGTGTAAAATGTTTCATAACAAAACATTTTAATAAAGGTTACTATAGTAAACTAAAATAAAATTATAAAACAAATATAATTTTTATGACATGAAATGAAATTAAATGCGAACAACTAGTAATAATAACGACAAAAATGACAGAAAGACTATAAATTTTAAATGATACAAATGCAAACTTTTATACAAAAATTACTCATTTTAATTTCATTATAATAAAATTAATAACATTTTAAAAGTTTTAATACTTCATTTCTTATAAAAGCTGAAGAGAGAATTCCTTGATTTGGTGGTTTGTCATGTAAGAAAATCGTAAAAAACAACAACAACAACTGTCACTGGAATACCAGTATTTATATTTATGGCTCTCTATGGCACCTGTTATACTGTAGTTAAATAGGCTAAAAATGTGTTCTTTTTGAAAGATAGCACCCCAGTGACCACTTTTGTGCCTTTATTTATGAGAGCCTACTTTGAGAAAGCTAACGGCAGAAATTAAATTAATTGTAAAAGATTGCAGTGCTTTGTTTCCAATATGTCATATTCCTCTGCTAGGTTTGCAAAGATAAAGATGGCACATTGCACAGTAATCTGCTGTGTCCCGTGAACGTGTCTGAGATGCCTCTAGGAACTCTTCCTGACATGGAGAACACAGAGGAGGCCATTCGACTCCTGCGGTCTATGAAGGGCTCACACAGACCCTTCTTCCTGGCTGTTGGCTTCTATAAGCCTCATATTCCTTTCAGAATCCCACAGGTATGGACTTTTCTTAGTAAATGATGACCTACAAAATGACGCTAAACATCACTGAAAGATGTGCACTGACTTGTAATCATAATAGAACCACTTTCACACCAGAACTAACACAGGGTAAAATTATTGAAATTTATTTATTATGAAACATTATTTATTTACATTTTATAAATTACATTTATCATTTTTTTAATGTTCAAAACATTCATTCATTCATTCATTCATTCATTCATTCATTCATTTATTCATTTTCCTTCGGCTTTGCTCATTTCCTCCTTTGTGTTTTACACAGCGGATGCCCTTCCATCTGCAACCCAGTACTGGGAAACATCCATACATACTCATTCACACACATGCACTACGGCCAATTTAGTTTCTCCAATTCACCTATAGTGCATGTCTTTGGACTGTGGGGGAAACCGGAGCACCCGGAGGAAACCCACACAAACACGGGGGGGGGGACATGCAAACTCCACACAGAAATGCCAACTGACCCAGCCGGGACTCGAACCAGCAACCTTCTTGCTGTGAGGCAACAGTGCTAATCGCTGAGCCACCGTGTCGCCATGTTCAAAACACATTATCAATAATTAAGAGGCTGTTTACACCTGGTCACTTCATGCCTTTTTCTAATCAGATAGATTACGAAATGCATTTGAGATGGATATAATCTGATCGATTAAACCACTTCCAGATGAAACCGGACTGGCCTAAATGCAGCTGGTTGTTGAAACCACATATGCAAATTTTACTCCTCCCGAAATGTAAAAAAAAAAAAAATTGTGTGAGCTAATGCAACACAGATGACAGTTTGGGATTTTCTTATTGTATTGTTTTGTCTTATTTTAATGTCTTTGTTTCATCTTATTTTTAACCACGAAATGATAAAATCACAATGTTAAATTAATATTAAATTCCTGCATTAATAACAGGGACTCATCATCACACACCTGTAGTAGCCTATCTCTGTGAATGGAGATGAAGAATAATAGAAAAAATATAGTTATTCGTTATTCGTTCCTTTACAAAGGCACAGTGTTTTGTTTTTGGCAGAGTAAGTTATGCACGAATGAATGTAAACCCTTTACAGTTTTGAATGATGTCTTGCATGTATTTGTACAACAAAAATATATGTTTAATTTAGCCTATAATGACAGTAATTGGCGAGCCTGCATTGTGTGATGATGTTACAATGGGACATAAGTGAAGTAAAAAGTCTGTAGTAACCTAGCCTATATAAAAAAAAAAAGATTATATGCAGAATAAGATATATAGCTTATGTTTCTGTAAAAACAATAGTAATTAAATAAGCATCAGATACACCGCATTTTAAGTCAACAGAGTTAAATTTCCATATCCATTTAGTGGAGATTCATTTATGTGGCCAAATGTAAATGGAATCAGATAGCTATCCGATCGGAGAAAACACATGAGGTGACCATGTGTAAACAGCCCCATAGCCTTCCAGTAGTAGTAGTAGTAGTAGTAGTAGTAGTAGTAGTAGTAGTAGTAGTAGTAGTAGTAGTAGTGTTATTTACAACCCCCTGTTGTTAATATCTTTTTTTGATAAAATCTGATTTAGAATGGGGCATTTGCTGTAAACATATAAGCACAAATCTATTTTGAAATTTCAGTCATATTTTTATATATATATATGACAAGATTTAATCAAGTGATTTATACCAGATATTAAATTGATCAACCAAGAGAAACACATGCATTTCTACTAAAATGTGAAGACCCTACCCAGTGATGTGCAAGATTCCTTTCTATGTCAGACATATTTCATTTTATTGGAATGTCCTGCTTTTAATGTTTGTAGAAGAACCTAAAGAATTATTCAGTTCTAATTAAGTTCTGCCAGAATTTTTTTTATCATATATATTAATGTAAAATTATGTAAATAACTTGTGTTTGTTTAAATGTTTTTATTGTATTTATTATATTTGTATTATTTAGAATTATTTTGGCCATGAAGTCAATGAAGCTAAGATGACATTTAATAAAATAATACGATTTGCTACCTATAATGTTATATAATACCAGAAAGTCAAATCTACCTATAAATGTAAGATTTTGCTACTTATGTTTTAGAATTCTGTGTTTAAAGGATAGTTCATACAAAAATGGAAACGTTTATATAGGTGTATATATATAGGTGAATATACAGTGCTCAGCATATATAAGTACACCCCTCAAAAATCTATCTTTTAAATTCATATGTTTAATAGGAAGCTATACAATATTATTTTTGTGCATATACATTAGATTAGTCAGTACCGAAGCCAAATCTGGAGCTTATCTAACAAAATAACTTACGATAACGGTCCAAAAACTAGTACACCCAAATGTATATGTTATAGAAAAATATTAAATACAAATTGAAAAAAGACAACAAATCAAGAGAAGCAAAAAAATAAAAAAAATAATTTGAAATTTTGTAGGTTGTATTTTATTTTATTTTATTTTTCAATATTTTGCTTGAATTTAATTGCATTGTCTTTCAATTTCTAAATATGTTTGGTGACTAAAATATTATTTTAATAAATATATCTGTTTAATAAATCTGTTTTGTTTAAATGCACCAAAATTCATTGCCTATATTCACTGAGAAATGGATAAAAATATTCATTTTCAAAATGGGGTGTACTCAATTATGCACTGTAGGCTCATTAAATATATAGGTGACTTTTTTTTTTTTCTCTTTAGTTGAAGATTTTTAGCTGAAACTGTTGCCCTTGGTGATTTCATATAATACAAGTCACCGGTCAAATGTTTTTGACAAAAAGTAAACGCATACAAACAAGTCCAAATCAATCCCCCTGGCTCCTGATGATACATTGAGGTCGTGTGAAGAAATCTTGCTAGAAATTGAACTGTATCTACAATATTATTAGCTTTAATCCACAGCCTGGGAAATCAGTTTTCAGGATGTGCACAAATGTAGTTTATCATCAGGAGCCACAGGCATTAATTTGGACTTGTTTGTATTTGTTTAAATGCAAAACTGCAAGGAACATGGATTGAGCAAAAAAATCTGCTTTAATGTTCTTCTGAAGTAAAAAAGTCACCTACACCTGAATGGGAATAAATGAACTGCAAATGTTCATTTTCGGATGAGCTATCCCTTTAATGAGCAACACCTTTCACCTAGTGAGTAATCAGTTTGTGTCCTAATGAATTAAAGAAGGCCATTTGTGGATGCCAAGCAGATATTAGAGGCACTAAATACCATAAGTGATGGTGTGTATGATATTATTGGTGAGTGTTGTGTCCTGGGTCTCATCAACATCATAGTTTATGACTAAAAGTATTTATTTAATGACCCTATAAAGTGCTTTGTGAAGACACTGGCTTTTACAATGAAATAACATATTTTTGGCCATATAAAACCATGGGTACATTTTATCTGCTGGTTGTTTTCGATATGCAACGACCCTTTGCGGTTCAAGTGTTAAATGTGACAAAATGCATTTTAAATGTTAAATGTAGAACCATTTTAGATGTTACTCCACTCTCATATGTTTTGCAGTGAATGGGAATTTGCTGCATTGGCAAAAACAGTTTTAAATTACTTTTGTGCTTTTATAAGGTCAAAAAGTCTCATGTGGAGCCCTGGAATATGCATACAGTAGGTCTTTAGGGGCAAAACGATAGAGAAACCCATTTAAAAAACATGTTATTGAACGGTATATGAATATACAATAGCACTGATAAATGTAATAAAACTAATATTAAGCAAGACACATAATGTAAATATGAAGTGCTCAAAAACATATGGGCTACGTCATGCATTCTGGGAACAGAAAAGAAAAGAAAATAAGTTATAGGTAGGGGTATATTTCAATATCTCTGTCAACAAGTTTCTGGGCCTTGTTACTTTTTATAAATTCCAATGATGGTAAGTAATTATAAATAAAGTCTTATATATATATATATATATATATATATATATATATATATATATATATTTTTTTTTTTAATTTCAAAATAAGCTTTCATACATTTACACTTATGAAGAAAATATTTGTCCAGAATCAGCATTATATTAATGAAAAACAAACAAACAAATAATGTATTGTAATGTTTTCTTTAGCGCTTTCCCCAAGTAAACAAGACTAAGAGTGAGTTAGAAAACCTTGAAAGAACTATACAGAGGTTAACAGGTTACCCCTATACCCCCCCCCCCCCCCCCTGCATGAGTGTGTAAGAGCACCTGTTAAGTGATTAATGTGAAATATTGTGTTTTTATAGGAGTATCTAAAGCTCTATCCTATTGAGAATATGACGCTAGCTCCAGATCCAGATGTGCCTAAGAAACTTCCTGATGTGGCCTACAACCCCTGGACTGACATCCGCAAGCGGGAAGACGTGCAGACATTAAATCTGAGCTTCCCTTACGGCCCAATTCCTAAAGATTTTCAGGTACTGTAGTGAGGTTTCTCTGAATTTATGATTAATAGTTATGTGTTTGAGTATGTTTGAAATGTAATTGTTGTTGCGTTCTGCAAACTACTGATGGCATTTCTTCCAGATTAAAAAAAGGTGAGGTAAACTAGAGCATTTTTGCTTAACATATTTTTGCATAAAACAACAAAAAGTGCCATCTTTTTGGATGTTTTCTTGCTTTTATTTTAAGAAGTCCTTGTTACAGTGTATCTATTGGTTTAACTACTAAGTAATATAAGTTAACTACGTGTACTTTCTATATGGTTAGGATTAGGGTTAGTTGTGTGTAATTATGCATGATTAATTGTAATTATTATAGTAAGTACTTGCATTACAAGGACACCTTAAACCAAAATGTAGCTTTTTTGGTCACAGTTTATTTTAATGTACAATTCATGCTATTAGCAAACCATTAACTAAAACTTTTAGCTCAATAAAATTCTAAATACATTCTTATTAATAGTTAGTATGGTAGTAGTTGGGTTTAGGTATTTGGTAGGATTAGTGATGTGAAATAAGGTCATACTTTATAAGTGCTAATAAACAGTTAATATCTTAATAATAGGCAGGTAAAAAAACTTTTTGCTATTCCGATAAATTGTCATTTTCTAAAAAAGCAAGAAAAAAAAAAAAGTTATTTGAATTTTGGAAAAAATAGTATCAGGAATTTATAGAGTGAAACATATTTTAACATTTTACTCAAACCCTTGCTTAATGAATCCTTTAAATCTATAGAAATTTCTGAGAAAAGTTATTTTCATAGCTGTTGTTTGTTAAAGCATATGGTTTGAAGTCTCTTTAAAGCCATTTCATGTAAAATCAAACATGATGTATTTTTTTCTCCCTTCATCATCTAGTTGAGGATCCGCCAGCACTACTTTGCCTCTGTGTCATATGTAGATGCTCAAGTCGGAAAAATTCTACAAGCCCTTGATGATGCCGGCTTGGCCAAGAACACTATAGTGGTGTTCAGCTCAGATCACGGTTTGTTAAATAACACACCCATTAGGTGGCAGTATTGAAGCACTGAAGGTCTATATTAAAGCTCAGATTCTCACAGTCTTTTCTATGGGCTTCCATGTTATTTTTTTTAATTGGCATTCTGTAAAAAAAAATTCGGAAATGATGCTGTCACTGTTCCATTTAGCATAAGTTGCAGTTTGAATTGTTTGAGTAGTTTGGCATATGGCACATTTTTTTTCCTTGTCATTGTCCAAACATTTATTCAATGCATTAAGTGTCTCTTATATAGTGTTGTGCAGAACTCACAATATATTAATAGGCTCACTTTTATTAAAGGAGGCAGTAATATTGATTCATTCAACACTCAGAATGCTGTACTAAAACAAAAAAAGAAGAAAAATGGTATTAAATTTGATTAATTATAATGTTACAAGTGTTTCGTTTTAAATGTTTAAGGGTCATTGTTACTAAACGTCAATACCAAAAGTATCTATAACCACTGTCATGTCTCTGTCCACATATAACATTTTAGAATGTGAAATATTGTAAATGTATCCCCGAGAAGAATTTTAAATTCTCAAAATTAATTATGAATTTATATTATGTAACATGTTTTTAATTTTTTTTTTATCTGTATTGATCTTGGCATGAAATAGCCATATGTTGCTGATGTGGCAAGCAAAAAATTTCAGCAAGGGGTATGAATAATTTTGGGCTTGACTAATATATATATATATATATATATATATATATATTCATTCATTTATTCATTTTCTTTTCGGCTTAGTCCTTTTATTAATCTGGGGTCGCCACAGTGGAATGAACCGCCAACTTATCCAGCATATGTTTTATGCAGCGGATGCCCTTCCAGCTGCAACCCATCACTGGGAATATATATATATATATATTTATTCATTCATTCATTCATTCATTCATTCATTTTCTTTTCGGCTTAGTCCCTTTATTAATCTGGGGTCACCACAGCGGGATGAACCACCAACTTATCCAGCATATGTTTTACGCAGCTGCAACCCATCACTGGGAAACATCCATACACACTCATTCACACACATACACTACGGACAATTTAGCCTACCCAATTCACCTGTACCGCATGTCTTTGTACTTGTGGGGGAAACCGGAGCACCCAGAGGAAACCCACGCCAACACGGGTAGAACATGCAAACTCCACACAGAAACGCCAACTGACCCAGCCGAGGCTCGAACCAGCGACCTTCTTGCTGTGAGGCGAACGTGCTACCCACTGTGCCACCGTGCAGCCTATATATATATATATATGCAGTGCGTTGGCTCGAGGCTGCAGGCCGAGTGCCTTAGTGTCCCACCAGTGATGATATACAGCTATATTGCACTGCTTCGAGTGTGATGTTGCGTTTATACTACAGTTCAGCGGCATAATCGTGTATATAAAAAAAGAAGATCAAACACGGAGAGTCTCAAAAACCCTTTGGTACGAGGAACTATTTCCTTCCGTTGCTACTACACAAACGTCACTTTAGAGCTAGTATTTAAATGATTCTCTAGCGTAATGTCTAAAATAATGACAAAACGTGACTTTGCTCTCATTTTAAGATTATAAGGCTGAACGGCATGAAATGCCATCAGTCTACAGAGATTTCCCAGTATTTCTCTGTTGCAATCAGGAGATCACAATAATTAACCCCGAAAAAGCCAGAGCAAAGCAAATGCGCTGAATTTCCGTAATTATGAATATTTAAAATAGGCACTATCCTTATAAATAAAGTGCATAGTTACAATCTTAACAACTACATTCTCATCTAAAAAATGTTGTCCAACAGCTGCAATATTTGTCAAACTGTATTCCTCTGCTTGCCACTCGTGGGGGCGGAGTAACACACAAGGGTGAAGAGGCTATAGAACCAGATAGAACTGTGGTATATATAATATGATTCATATATATAAAAACAGTAACAGCGCTCGTCCCGCCTCTTAACCCTTCACCCTTGTGTATTACTCTGCCCGCATACAACATATTTTTGTAAATAGTATCATTATATGCCCCTAGTGTTGTGTTTTACCATATGTGAATCCATTCAGCTGATATCTGGGTCTGGCAGGAGCTTAGCATAGATCATTGAATCAGATTAGACCATTAGCATCTCACACCAAAAAACAAAGTTTCTTACTTTACGTACATGATGTAACTACAGAAGAGTCGAGCTTTAAATAGGAAAATTATTGAAACTCTTTGGTCATTTTTAAGTGAGATGCTAATGCTTATCCGATTCAATGATCTATGCTAAGCTAAGCTAAAAGTGCTCCTGCCTGACCTGAAGATCAGCAAAATGGATTATGTCAAACTCAAGCGTTTAACTCTAGTTAAATTAAATGAGAGAAACAGCAGTGATTGTGAGTGGTTTTCTCTCTCTCTCAGGTTGGTCATTAGGAGAGCATGGTGAATGGGCCAAATACAGCAACTTTGATGTGGCCACCCGAGTACCATTGATGGTGTATAAGGCAGGAGTGAGCTCCACTCACTCTCGGCCTGGGGTAAAGACGTTCCCCTTCATCGATGTGTTTCAGGACAGGCGGGAGCACTTTGGCAAAGGTAATGTTACTCAAAGCAGCTGTCAACACGCAAACACCACAGGAACCTTCACAAAAATCGGAGACTCCAACTGATTCGAAGTCTCTCAAGTGTGACAGATGGAACTTCTGGAAAATATGTTATGGCTAAAGCATCGGCCCATTTAAAGCTTTGATTCTTATTTTGCTTTAGCATTTAAATTTTTTTTTACATTATTTTGACCGTGACTTTTTTTCTTATTTCTCAAAGTTATAAAAGTGTTGTTTTTGGCATAAAATCCAACCTTTAAATGTAAAAAAAAAAAAAAAGATTATGACTTAAATGTGCCAAATCCACATCAACAATATTACAGCTCTGTATTTTTAAACTTGATTTTATTTTAATATTATTTTTAACATTTTCTATGAATTTCTATTTAGCTTTAGTTCGTTTCATCAATGGTTTTGTTTTAGATTAGTTTTTATTTTGTGATCACATTTATATTTAGTTTTAAATATTTAGTTTTAGTAATTATATAGATTAGCAGAGTTAGTTTAGATCAAAGC
>CAIGQV010016735.1:24649247-24725584 GCA_903798115.1 Danio jaintianensis
TATATATATATATAAAAGATTACGAAAAGCTTATTCATATTTATGAAGAAATAAAATATTGTTAAACATGCTTTGGGATTTTTTGGCAGATGAAGAAACATCAGATGTTTCATCTACAGTGATGCTTTTCTTAATTTAAACATGCTTGAATAATGTGTTTGGCTTTCACATCTAAAATGTGCAGGTATTTCTCTAAACAGCTGCAGGGCAGATTTTCCGCTACCAAATGAGGACTGTTTTAGTTTTTTATTAATGACATTTTGATTTTAATTCAGTTTATGAAAAGGTTTTAGACAGATTTCGTTTACAGTAACGTCTTCTATGTATTTCCTGCTTGCATATTTAGAAGATATAAGTGTAAAGGCTTGTGCACAAGGACGATTGTCATGCACAATTATCACTGATGTTAAACACCTTGTGACGATGGTATAAAAAATTCCACTTAATTTTCATTCATGATTTGTAACTTTTTCCTGCAAACTTTTGACCATTTGTGTACTGTAGTGGAGGATGTTGTGGAAGTGGAAAGTTTTACGTGAGAAATACAAAAGGAAAAAGCATTAGGGTGACTACTACAAGTGAGTACAACAAGTGAGAGTAAGAAGCATAAAGTTGACCATCACCACCTTGTGTACTGGAGTATTTCTGTTTTTCATTAAGCGCCATTTAATATCAAGAAGTGATTTTGCACATTCACTCAACTCATAGCCGATAAAAATCTCTTGGGCATGAATGACGAAAAACATCTTGGAAAACGCTGGTAATAAGTGCAAGCCATAAACATCCCAGAGTGCACAAAGCTTAAATTAGTAAATTTGCTGGTACTGTGACCATAAGTATAACTTATGTCGAAAACAGTAGAATGATTGTGCTATTAATCAAAAATATACTGAAATTGGGATTTAGCAAAAGCTGCGATTTGTCATGCATATCTTCTCAGGGAAGCACGGTTGTGTATATTCAAACAGTAAATCTCCTCCGAAGGCCAGAGGGTGCTCTTGTGCAGAAACTCAGAAACCCACATAGAAGAAATCCTCATAGAGTTTCATTATAAACAGAACTTCTGTCATTGATTCAGCGACTAATAATTAGAAGGATTTATTTTAAACGCTCACCGTAAATTAAGGTTGAAGTAAAATCATGTTATTATATGTGGATTTTCACATGGAGCATTAACTACATAGAACTGTAGTTCACAGAGAAGCTACGCAAACAGCTTCATTATCACGATTAACTTAATTTTGGGTTTGAACAAAATTTGGCATACACTGTAAAAAATGGCTTCCACACAATTCCTTCATGTTGTCCCAACACACATTAAGTTAATTTAATAGTTTTATGTTAAATCCACTTCAATTTGTAAAAACAATTAAGTTGTCCCTAGAAAAACCTAAGAATTGTGTTGATTCAGATCATTTTAAATATAGTAGTTTGAACAAGCAGCAAAAATATATTTTGAGTGTACACTGTCAAGAAATACTGGGTTCTACACAATCTATTTGTGTTGGGACAACATGAAGAAATTAATTTAACTTATTAGGTTGTATGTTCCAAAAACTAATGTTTTATGTCCCCCCCCACAAAAAAACAAAAAAATTGTGTTGTTTCAGCTCATTTTAAATAAGTAGTTTGAACAAACCGCAAACGTCATTTTTTTTAGTGTAGCTTATCAGTGAACTACGACTGTGCTCAATCTGAAAGCATGTGCTGGAGGTTTAGAACCGGCTTTACAGACAAAGTGTGCATGAAACCCTTCGATTAACCTAATTTAACCAACATGATATTAAAGGAGGCATGGAGGGAGTTTGCATGTTAAGGAGTTCTAATAACTGAAATGCATGCACTCAAATGTGGGATACACAGGTAAACTGAGAGCGTACTGTGCGCCTGCTGAGGGTTCTTGCTTGCAGCTCTCAAGTGCACATTTGTAGCGATCTTCAGAAAACAGCCAGCATAAGCAGCTGGAGTAATGGCTGTAATGATAATGCCGCAGCATAGAGAAGCTAATAAGTCCTGCGAGTTATTGCTCTCGCAGTGGGCTCTATATTGTTGCTTGTTGTTGCTCTAATGAACTGTGCTATATTCAGAAACTGTATCAGCAACTGTATCAAAGATAGAGGCCTTTCACCTAAGAGAAAAGTGGCTAAATTGGTGTGAGGATTTCATGCTAGTGCTTTTATTTGTGTTTTGTAGTATATGTTTTTTTTTTTTTTAAAGAGATGTTTTAGCATTATAGTTTGTAGTTAAATCATAAATCTGCTGTTTTTAATGTGGCTTCTTAGTAAATTTATTGCATCAACAAGATTTCTGGTTCATTTATAATTCATATAAATATGAAAATTGTGATTCACCAATCAAAAAAAAAAAAAACTCAGATGGCATAAAAATGAGAATCGCAGCAAAATAATACTTTTTTTGTTTGTTCTGTTCGTCAAATAATCTAGAAATAATAACTCATAACAATCACTCTCTAAGGCACTCTCTATCATTTCAAAATTACATTATGAACACAGGGATTATACTGTCCTATCAAATTTTAAATAGTGCTACCTCAGCAGCCTTTTGTGCTTTGGTACTTAATACAAGGAGTGATCATTCCACCAGATCTGTAACAAATAGATGTTTGCCATTACTGGCTTTTAAAAACTCTTATGGACAGAGATCTTTTTTTATGTATTCACAAAAGCCTAGAATGAGATCCCACAACATCTAAAACAATACCAACACTGAGACTCATGCTCATCATCTAATGGTCAACTATCGCTGTAGCCACTGAGATAGTACTCTGTTTGTCCTCATTTTGTATGTTTGGTGATTGTTTGTACTGTGTACTTGTATGTGTTGATGGATGAGATGTTAAGGGTGTCTGTATGTTTTTATGTTCTGCAGAGCAGGAACCTGCTGAAAAACAGCATGCATGCCGAGTCAGGCCCGATCATCTTTTAATCTTTTCTTGTATAAGAAATATAAATAAATAAATAAATAACTAAATAAATAATATCCACAAAAATATTAAGCACCACAAATCATTATACAGTAAAAAATCCTGCTTGTTTAAACTACTTATTTAAAATGAGCTGGGAAAAAAACTTTTTTGGGACAACTTAATTGAATTATGTTCAATCCACTTAATTTGTAAAACAATTAATTTAACTTAATTGATTTGTGTTGGGACAACATGAAGCAATTGTGTGGAACCCAACATTTTTTACAGTGTATTAAAAGGATATCTGAAGGATCATGTGACACTAAATATTGTAACAGTATTTTGCAAATGATTGTTTTACTGTAGACTTTTGAAAGGTTTTTTTTTTTGTATTTGATTTTTGATTATAGGTCATTGATTTCATAAGCAGATCTATTTTTTTAAAAATTGTATTATACTTTCAGTCTGAATTATGTCAAGCATAATGCTTTGTTGACTCCCCCCGTAAAAGGCAATTAGTACAAAGTCTTGTACATTCGTCTTTTTTATTTTTCTTCAAATCAAAGGCAGGGATTCATCTTGAGGCTGGTTGATTTAGTTTTAAAGTCTTTATAGAAGGTTGTTTTCAAGTAAAATGAATGAGGAGAAATTCTTGGAAGTAAGGCTGCTGTGTGGGTGGTCACTGCTACGCTCGATAGAATAACAAGTTTAAAAAATAAAAAGAATAGCCAGCCAAACTAAAGTCCAATTTACACCAACCGTGATGCAGTTAAACACAAATGTTTGAAATGTTTTTAAAAAAAAAACATCAAACATATTCACACCGAAAATGATGCCAAAGATTGCAGTTTGACATTTTATACAAACATTGCAGAAGTTCTTTGTGATTACATTTCTTACATTGCTGTATTGTAAGTGACTTTTATTTACATTTTTAGAAGTTTAATAGAAACAATATATCACTTTTATAAGAAATAATTGAATACATTGGTAAAATAACAAAACGTACTGACAGCTTATTACAGTTTTAATGCTGAAATTTACATGACCAACCCATACAATACATTGTTTCCAACTGCTAAAACTGTACTTTTATTGAACCTTTAAAACTGTTAAGTTGCCATAGTAGAAATCAAGGTCCTATAATGCAATTTAAAACCATAAACAAACAGAAAACACCCACAAATCACAAACTACGGGTAACTGATATTTAACAGATGTTTTTTTTCCAAAGTGTTTGATTGACTTTTATGTTTGCTCAATTGTGGACTGTAGAATAGAATACTGAAAATAATAATCTGGCCTTTAGAAAACATAGAAGCGACTCCTATTGACATTTTAGTAGTTTGAAACTATATGTTGATAAGTGATATTTAACAGATGTTTTTTGTTTGTTTTATTTTTGCTCAACTGTGGACTGTAGAATAGAATAGAATACTTAAAAAATATTCAGAAAATATAAAAAGTGACTTTTATAGTTATTTTTTGTAGTTTGAACCAATATATCAATTATATAAGAAATAATTTAATAAATCTGTAAAATAACATAAAATGTACTGACAGCTCATTACAGTTTTTGTGCTGTAATTTACATGACCAACTCAGACAATATATTGTTTCAAACAGCTAAAATGTCAGTAATATGTACTTTGTTGAACTTTTTAAAATGAAAAGTAGAAATCAAGGTCCCATAACGCAATTCAAAGCATAAACAAACAGAAAACACCAATGGATCACAAACTACTAGTAACTGATATTTAACAGATGTTTTTCCACAGTGTTTGAATGACTTTTTCCACTTATTGTTTTTCTTAACTGTGAACTATAGAATATAATAGAACACAAAAAAAAGTATACTTTTTTTTTGAAGTTTCTTCAACGTAATTTTTGACAGTTTTCATTGATCCAATTTCATTGATCCAATTGATCCAATTTCATTGATCCAATTTTTCTTCTTTTCAGGTAAGATAGTAAAGGGCGTGGTGGAGTTGCTGGATGTTTTCCCCACTCTGTCAAATCTAGCCGGTCTTCCTCCTGTTCGCCGCTGCCCCTCTCCATCCTTCAAGATGGATCTGTGCACCGAGGGCTCAAACCTGGGATATCTGATCCGAAACCCCAAATATGTCAACAGAGAAGCGTACTCATTCAGCCAGTATCCACGACCCTCAGACTCCATCCAGGAGAACTCAGACCTCCCAAACCTTGCTGATATCCGAATTATGGGTTACTCCATTCGCTCCAATGATTATCGTTATACTTTATGGGTGGGTTTTGACCCACTGCACTGCAAGCCCAACATGACAGAGATCCACGCTGGTGAACTGTATCTCCTGGCTGAAGACCCAGGACAGGATAATAACCTGTTTGATGAATATGACCGCGTAGCAGTGTTGAATAAGTTTGGATTGATGCCTTCGTGGACGGAGAGTCTGAAGCAGCATATGATGTATTTCAGCAGTGGATGGAAATCAAAGAGGGCCTTGTGATTCTGGTTTGTAGTAATGAAGGGAAAATGACAAGATTCTGTCAAGAACATCTTTGGTTGGACATTAACAAAAGGAGATTTATAGCATGTTGTTATGATCATTAGGTCACAGCTATTTTTATATTCTTGTAGTAATAAATTATTAAACATATTTGTATATCATGGTTGAATTTGTGCTGACTTTAATGTATTAATTGAAATAAAATTGTATTGATTGTTTGAAATAAAATAAATTGATTGAAATAAAGATGCTTTGCAGTGTCGTGCTAAAATAATGATTTTATTTTTTAAGAATAAATAAAATATTGATTGAATGAAGTCTTAAGTATATATTTGTAAATCTACATTTAAATCATATATATTAGAAAAGATTCTTAAAGAATGACAGAACATTAAACCGAGTGTAACTTTTACATTAATTTAAACATTTATTGATACATGTATTTGGTTGGATTTGTCATGTATAATAACAATATATTATAAAAGAGTAAATAATACTAAACTAGAACAGAGTGAATAAGATAAAAATAATGTATTAAATATTTTCTGATTTAAAAATGAGTGGAATTATATATTAATCACAGTATAGCGAATGTATTTTGAGTTAACAGTAACAGTTTTACCACAATTTTACAGTTTTACAAGTATAAATACAACCAGGAGAATTTTATTAAAATCAAATTATTTTTATTTATTTTTTTATTAATTATTTAATTTTTAAAGTTAGGCTAAAATGTGCTTAAATGTCATGAAAACAACACAAAACTAGCAACGGTTGTCAAACACAACCTAAAAACATGTTTTTCACTCACAGTTGGATTTACGATTCCTTTGAATTGTCATTCTCAATTGATTAGGCTACTAGAAAAGAGAGTGGCTTCAAACTGATATGTTTTTTCCTGATCTGTTCAATAAATAATAATATACCTCATAACGTTGTAATGGAATAAACGGCACTTTTCTTGAGAGAATAAAGCTGAATATTCTCACACAGCAGTCTTAAGTATATTTAAGGTAATATCATGATAAATAATATTGACTTTCTATTGACTTAATTTCCTCATTCCCTTCAGAACGTGATACATGGGAATGATGTAACGTCAACTTAAGTGAGCAATGGCTTTAATTTGGAGTCTTGGAGAAATAGAAAGCTCTGCTCAGAGTCAGACAACACTCCGCTTTAGCAATTTATCAGGTCACTAAGTCGTAATTGTATTTTGTCTCGGAGGCCGCCAGAGACTCTGCCAGCTCAAAGCTCTTGTTTTCCCAGGCAGCGCAATGAAAATCTTAAATATAGAACTTAAAGTCATGCTCTCCCACTGCACCACTGCCAAATAGATGAACAGTGATGAATGTTTAAGCCAACATTAAAACAGGAGTCTGTAAGGTTTGCCTCTATGTCGCCATCTTTGTTTAAAAGTCGCGATTGCAGTTTATTGTCGAACGATCATCTTTAATCGTGTTGTGCATCGGGGTGTTGTGAATCTAATGTATCGGGGAGTCTGTATGGCTGTACAAACCAAGAGATGTATGGCCAAGAAAGCTCAAACAGTAAAAAAACAACAACTATCAAATCGTAAAACACTACCCCATTGAGTAAACATCTTCATAGATTTGACAACATGTAAATAAAGAAACGTGCTGCAAACCACAATGGAAATGTAATGGGGGAACACAAAAAGTGAGGACCCAGGCTTCTTCTGTTTAAAGTCAGCAGTTCATTACATTCATAACATTACTTGTGCAATTCAACAGATTATTAGAGCTAAAAATATTCAAAAAAATAGGAAACCACGACCACCCTTACAAAAACTAACCATGGTTTTACTATAGTAAAACTGTAGTATAAGTTGTAATAGACTGTAGTAATTATATTTCTTTGGTGTGTACTCTGGTTTTAAAAACTATGGTTTTACCATAGTAATATTGTAGTAATACTATAATTACATTGTATTATAGTATTAAATTTAAATGTAGATTCACATTGTGGTTTTAAAAAAAACATGGTTTTATTGCCATGGTTTTACTATAGTAATATTGTAGTAATATTATAATAACACTGGAGGAACCAATACTGTAGTAACCATGTTTTTTTTTTTTACTGTATATAAGACCATGGTTTCACCATAGTAAAATTGTACTATTACTATGATAACACTGTAGGAATCATGACTGTAGTAACCATGTTTTTTTTTTTTGGTGCTGTGGATTTAAAAACATGGTTTTGGGATCATGGTTTTACCATAGTAATATTGTAGTAATACCCTGATTACACTGTAGGATCAATGACGGTAGTAAACACTGTTTTTTGTGTGTACTGTGGTTTTAAAAACCATGGGTTTGAGACTATGGTTTTAAAATCTAAACAAACATGGCTTGTTTTTTTCTACTGCGAGCTGATTGGATGTATTAAAGTAGGCATTTCATTCAAAAAGATCAGTAAAAGGGTTTGGGAAGATTTGTTGCAACCTAACAGACACCTCCTCTTCACCATTTCTGTTTGTTGTCATAGTGCTGTAAAAAATGACAGCTGGAGGGGCAATACCTCAGACAGACATAATCTGTGAAACCAACAAACAGGAAGTGCATTTTCAGATTTCTATTTTAGATTACAAACTAAAATAAACCAAACAATTTTTTTTTTTCATAATGACATGCACAGATGAATTGTTCAGCACAAAACTAGCAATGTGAGCTAACAAAACCAACATGGTTAGTTTTGATTTCATGTGTACTTAAAGAGAATAAGGACAACCCTTTTAGGCTGACTGTTTTTTTTTCCGTCCTTAAAATAGCTGAAAAAGATTCAGACATGGTCACGTGTACTTTAAACCATGTGCTTAGATCAATAAATTAGAGCCCTTTGAGTTTTATGCCACTGTTTTCACAAAGTAATGTTTAAAGCAGTGTTGGGGAAAATAGCTTTTAAAAGTAATGCTTTACTTCTTAAAAAAAGTATTACTTAATGTAGTAAAGTTCGTTTGTAGGGTGGGAAGAAGAAGACAGGGTCGGCGATATTAGGTGAGTAATATCCATTCATTCATTCATTTTCTTTTCGGCTTAGTCCCTTTATTAATCTGGGGTCGCCACAGCGGGATGAACCGCCGGGTGAGTAATAGTTTTCTTTATTTTTATAATTTAAGGCACGACAACACTGTAGCTCTGTGTGTGTCTGTGTGCTCTCTCTCCTCTCTCCCGGCTGCTCCTTCTCTTCTCCTTAAGAAGGGTGTCTCTCTGGTCCAATCACTAAAATAAACAGGTGTAATTTATTATTTCTGATTGGCCCGCTGACTAGCCGCCGGGCTCTGAGCATGCTCTCCCCCCTCATTGGGTGTTCGATCATGCTCACCTCTCCACACTTAAGTAAAATTTTAAGGAAATCAATGCGTCACATTACTTTTGAGCTATACTTTTCATCTGGCTGGCCTGGTTTGTTTCTAACAATATACATTAGTGAACATTTGAAGAGTATCAAAAAATAAAAATAAAAAATTCTAAAAAAGATAAGAATGGGTGTTGTTAAATAGTTTGACAACTTTGAAAAACATTTTTGATCCACTTTAAATGTTGACTACTGCATATAAAAAAATGTCTATTTTTGTCAAATGTAAGGATCTTTTACACCAAAAGTAAAATGTGAAGTGAATAAACCTCAGGCCTAATAAACTTAAAAAAAAAAAATTTCTGAATATTCCAAGTTTGCATTTCACAAACATTTCACAGATGTTCTTTTATTCATTTTAAAGAGACTGTTTTATTGAAAGTGCGATAAATAAATACACGTTTATTCATTTAAGGTAGAACTACATTAAATATCATGTTTACACATCTTACACAACAAACACATCTGCATTTACTCCTGATTTTTATAAAATGGTACAGAGTCAATAAATATGAAAATATAGTATTTGGTATTACTTTTTTGAAAAAAGTAACTCAATAGACATTCTCTTGGAGAATGTGTTACTTTACTAGTTACTTGAAAAAGTAACTAGTAACTCACATTAATTGTAATGCAACAATGCTTTTAAAAATTCATCAAATTGTACTTTATACTATATTTTTAGTTGCTTAGGTGAACTAGGATGCATTATATCTCCACACCATCGGACACATCATCACTCATGCCTCTATTAGTGCCTCTAATATCAGATTGGCATTCCTAAATCACCATCTTTTATCAATCGGGACTAAAACTGATTACTGCTTTCTCCGTGGGTGAAAAGTGTTGGCTACTAGCTCTGAATGTTAAAACATAAGTGGCATGAAAATAAAAGCATTTTACAGTTAAAAATTTCCTGCTGATGCTAAATGCCCCAGTTTTTAATCTGGTTTTATCTAAACAGTGTATAACAACAGGGGGGTTGTAAATAACACAATTTTAGTAAAAGTCAGTTACTGGGAGACTTTATGTTTTAATAAAAATCAGTTATGTACAATTGGAAAACAGCCACAGCTAAATATCCTCATCCCGTAGAGGATCAAGTGTTAAATCTGGCTCAGCTCAAATCACACCAAATCATGCAAACTATTATTGTTATACTTAGTTCTTAAATTGTTCTTGTTAACAGCATCAGCATTGTGTGACTACATGTATTTAGCTTGTATTAGCATTACCTGTAGGTTTAAATTTCTCTACCGTCTAATTGCCTTAACATTCAAATAAATAAATTGATGCTTAATTATTCCAGCTCCTGTGAGAAAAGGCTATGAATGGTCCTCTGTTGTGAATTTGGCTTTATTTTTGAAGCTATCATGAAGATAAGGAGATGGCTGGTTGTGTAGGCTACTAGTTCAAACATTGACCAAAAACAGACTGCAGCTTTAAAGAAACCCACATGAAAATATACTATAATAATTTATAGTAAATAAACACTATTCGGAACCATACTAACCTATAGTAATTACTTGAATTAATCTGTTGTGATATTTGTATGTTTGTGGTTGTAATAAATCAACTGCAGTAATAAAAAACAAATCCAATACACTAAGTTTTTTAGTTTACTGGTTCTCTAGTAGTGTACAACTAGTGTACAGTCGTAGCCAAAAGTTTTGTGAATGACACAAGTATTAGTTTTCACAAAGTTTGCTGCTAAACTGCTTTTAGATCTTTGTTTCAGTTGTTTCTGTGATGTACTGAAATATAATTACAAGCACTTCATACGTTTCAAGGGATTTTATCGACAATTACATGACATTTATGCAAAGAGTCAATATTTGCAGTGTTGGCCCTTCTTTTTCAGGACCTCTGCAATTCGACTGGGCATGCTCTCAATCAACTTCTGGGCCAAATCCTGACTGATAGCAATCCATTCTTTCATAATCACTTCTTGGAGTTTGTCAGAATTAGTGGGTTTTTGTTTGTCCACCCGCCTCTTGAGGATTGACCACAAGTTCTCAATGGGATTAAGATCTGGGGAGTTTCCAGGCCATGGACCCAAAATTTCAACGTTTTGGTCCCCGAGCCACTTAGATATCACTTTTGCCTTATGGCACGGTGCTCCATCGTGCTGGAAAATGCATTGTTCTTCACCAAACTGTTGTTGGATTGTTGGAAGAAGTTGCTGTTGGAGGGTGTTTTGGTACCATTCTTTATTCATGGCTGTGTTTTTGGGCAAAATTGTGAGTGAGCCCACTCCCTTGGATGAGAAGCAACCCCACACATGAATGGTCTCAGGATGCTTTACTGTTGGCATGACACAGGACTGATGGTAGCGCTCACCTTTTCTTCTCCGGACAAGCCTTTTTCCAGATGCCCCAAACAATCGGAAAGGGGCTTCA
Source organism: Danio jaintianensis (assembly GCA_903798115.1). Lineage (NCBI taxonomy): Eukaryota > Metazoa > Chordata > Actinopteri > Cypriniformes > Danionidae > Danio > Danio jaintianensis. The sequence goes on from CAIGQV010016735.1 coordinate 24,660,440, forward strand.
TCGGAGAATATGACTTTGCCCCAGTCCTCAGCAGTCCATTCGCCATACTTTTTGCAGAAGATCAATCTGTCCCTGATGTTTTTTTTGGAGAGAAGTGGCTACTTTGCTGCCCTTCTTGACACCAGGCCATCTTCCAAAAGTCTTCGCCTCACTGTGCGTGCAGATGTGCTCACACCTGCCTGCTGCCATTCCTGAGCAAGCTCTGCACTGGTGGTACTCCAATCCTGCAGGTGAATCCTCTTTAGGAGACGATCCTGGCGCTTGCTGGATTTTCTTGGATGCCCTGAAGCCTTCTTAACAAGAATTGAACCTCTTTCCTTACAGTTCTTGATGATCCTATAAATTGTTGATTTAGGTGCAATCTTAGTAGCCACAATATCCTTGCCTGTGAAGCCATTTTTATGCAACGCAATGATGGCTGCACGCGTTTCTTTGCAGGTCACCATGGTTAACAATGGAAGAACAATGATTTCAAGCATCACCCTCCTTTTAACATGTCAAGTCTGCCATTCTAACCCAATCAGCCTGACATAATGATCTCCAGACTTGTGCTCGTCAACATTCTCACCTGAGTTAACAAGACGATTACTGAAATGATCTCAGCAGGTCCTTTAATGACATGACATGGCAAAGAAGGACTATGCAGTTCATCTGATCACTCTTCATAACATTCTGGAGTATATGCAAATTGCTATTATAAAAACTTGAGCAGCAACTTTTACAATTTTCAATATTTATGTCATTCTTAAAACTTTTGGCCACGACTGTACATTATCCTGCCTACAATACATTACAGTTATCTGTAGGGATGCAACGATATGGAAATTTTAGCTCATAACAAATAATAAATATTATAAAAATATAAAAAATTGTTTGATTTGGAGGCTGATAGCCAATACATTAGCCGATAAACATAAATATAAATTTTTCTGCATTTATTTTTATATTTATCGGCTAATAAATATAAATAAATATAAATATACATTTTTCAGCATGTATATTTATGTTTATCGGCTAATAACAGATACAGTATTTTTTAGATTTGGAGGCTGATAGCCAATATATTAGCCAATAAATATAAATATACATTTCTCAGCATGTGTCATGGTGTTTGTGGTTGTACTTGCTTGTGTGTATGTCATGTGATTCTTTTGTTCTGCCTTCACTGTAAAACATGCAGAGTTTCACATAATCGATTTGTGTTGGGACAACATGAAGGAATCAAGTCAACTTTACTAGTTTTTACAAATTTAAGTGGATTGAACAAAAATCAATTAAGTTGTCCCCAAAAAACTCAATAATTGTGTTTTTTCCAGGTTATTTTACATAAGTAGTTTAAACAAACAACAACATAATTTTTTGAGTGTTCCTGTCATATTCAGTGTTGATCAGTTTTGGTTTTTCAATATTGCCAAAAGAAAGTAAAATAAAATATTTTGATTACACAATGATACATAATGGAAAAAAAAAATACTAATTACTTAGTATTTAATTAATTAAATAATATTTAATTACTTACTAAGTAATTATCTGACTAATTCTGATGCCAAGAAATCATGACTTTTTGGCAATATAAGACTCAAAATATTGTATTGTTATAGCATCTAGTGAAAATGAGCATAAATAATTAAAAATCTAACCATTTAAAAAAAAAAAAAGCTGCAACAATTATGGCATTGGACACTAAACATACCTGCAATTATAAAATGACCAATATACAGTATAATACATTCTATGGTTCAAAATCACTATAGTATTTACTATAAATGACTAATTGAAGCGACTGCTGCGGCATCTTCACCCAGCATTTTCTCCCCAGACTCATTTCATGCCACAAGTCTGCATTTTAAAGGCTCTCATACCTGTGTGCTCTTTTCAGGTTTATTTTGGATTCCCCACACTCTTTTCCTGCGTTAGATGCCACATTGTTTACTCCTGCCGAGTATGAATTATTTTTTAAAGGATGCATTCAATATTTATGTGGCAACATAAATATATTTTCTCGCTTTCCTTCAAAAGGAAAAACAACAAAACAAAGCGAGCGCGTTATTTGTGTGTCTGTCCTTTTTCGAGTGTGTTCTTATAAGAGTGCAGCAGGAGTGTTATACTGAGGGGATCCTTTGGGACCGTCAATATATTCAGCTTCAGCAGACAGGCTTCATTGCCAGCTGGTCCGGAAAATTCCACTGCTGTCTCTCTCTTTCTCTCTCTCTCTTTTTTCTTCTCTTGTCGACTAAAAGCAAGGTCAGGGCAGTTGGAGAAGGATCCACAGGCTGATTGAAGCTGATTTTTTAATTGCTCATATACCAATGCTTTGCTTTTCTTATCTACTGGCGTATTCTTCAGTATTGCAAAGCCTTTGGATTAAGGATTGAAAATAATGTACATTTTAATGACCAGTTTTCCTGTAAAGGATTGTTGTGTATTGAAACTTGTTTCCACCACAGAATAAAAAAGGCTATTGCGTTTTTTTTTTTATTGCAATTATGACATTTCTTTTTTCAGATTCTGGATTTGATTGTATTTCACAATTGTAAATTAATTTTCAGTTGTCACCACAGTGCGGATGTTTTTCCTGCATGCAATTGCAAGTTTATGTCACAATTCTGACAAATATATCTTCTCAGAATTTCAATTTTGTGTGTGGTACTTCTATACTTCTAAATAGTTATAATTATGATTTATAATCCCTTTTGCCCCTTGCAACTGCGAATTTGTTCTTTTTAGAATCTCAAATTGGACTTCTTTTCCTGCAGATTTTGTCTTGCAAATGCAAGTTTATGTCTTAATTTGCACTTTTCTTTTCAGAATTATTTTTTATAATATATAATGTTAATATTGCACTATATATATTTTTTTGTGTGTAAATTTAAATTACAATACATATATTTAAATGTTATTTTGCTAAAATTAGACTATTTATATGTATGCTTTCTTCTGGCTTTTGTCATTCTTTTCTGATGTATGGAGTGATAACAAGTATATACTCAAACACATCAATAAAATAAAAAGTAACAACATATTTTAGTAAACTTATCAGTAAACTGGGGAACTATTATCAATAAGACTACTTTTACCACATTTATCTGGAGTGTCTTGCTAAAACAATGAATAAATTAGCAATTCAAATTTAATTTCAATGTGAATTGAGTCCAATTTTATAATACAGCTATACATTATGTGTTGTACTGTGTAATATGTTAATATATTATATTATAGAAATCAGTTAATTGATTATTCATTCATTCATTCATTTTCTTTTCGGCTTAGTCCCTTTATTAATCTTATCAATTTATCCAGCATATGTTTTACACAGCGGATGCCCTTCCAGCTGCAACCCATGACTGGGAAACACCCATACACTCCCATTCACACACATACACTACTAACAATTTTAGCTTACCCAATTCACCTACACTACATGTCTTTGGACTTGTGGGGGAAACCGGAGCACCCGGAGGAAACCCGCGAACACAGGGAGAACATGCAAACTCCACACAGAAATGCCAACTGACCCAGCCGAGGCTCAAACCAGCAACCTACTTCTTGTGAGGCAACAGCGCTACCCACTGTACCACTGTGCCGCCCTTTTAATTGATTAGACGAGGTATATTATGTTATGTTATGTTGTTATGTTATGTTATGTTAAAGGACTGTAAATGAACAAACAGTCAAACTGCTTGCACTATAAACCAGTGTGTTTATAACAATATTAAAATTGACTTTTATGACTTTTTCCTTGCAACTGTTTGTCACAGTTTCTATTTTTTCCCCCTCAGAATCTCAATTCTGAATTTTTCCTCACAATTGCAAATTTGTGTGAGTTTTTGTCAGTTTTTCCCAGAACTTTCCTTCATTTTTTGTATCTACAAAAACACAATTTGCAGACACAATTTAGAGAAATGTCAGAATGTCAGAGAAAAAAAAAACTCACTCACAATATGAGAAAGTTTATGTACTCCAACTGTGTAAAATAAAGTGTTAAATGAGGAAAAAATATAATAAAGAGATGCAGATTTGTTGATGTAGGGTTTGTATTGTGCAATTCAGAATTTTATCTCAGTATTACAAGCAAAAAAAGAGCACAACTTACTTTTTTATACTATTTAACAAGCATTAAACATCAAACTATTTTAACGCTGGTTCCATCATATAAGACTACATGAAACCAGAAATATTTCAGAACAGAATTAGAGCGTATGTTGATAAATGGTTTGTATTAACTCCATTATGTTGGATGATTTCAAACACAGAATCAATGCACACATTGTTAGGGATCACTGCTCTGGATAATAAACATTGATTTCCATAAGCACAGTGAAAATGTGAGTAATTATGCCTGGTGATAATGGCTGAGTGTTTGATCCTGGGTTTTCTTCTTTAAATTGTTGTGAATCGACTTCCAGATTTAGAGTGGCTCTGCTTGTGGAAGAAAGCATCCAAAAACAATAGCTGGTCAAATTATGCACAAATTGCTGGATTATCAAGTGCATATATCCTTTGGGTGCTGCATAATTATTGCCCATCAAATTTAGAAACATAAGTGTCACTTAAGGCAAGAAACTGCAGGGAAAAGACACTTTTCAGATTTTGGAAATTTGGCTTTTCAAAACATCAGACTAATCAAAAGAAAAAATCCAAAATTATTTTATTTTTATTTTTTATTTTTTAAACTGTATCTAAATTAGAATATATTTAAAGATGACTTTCTCAAAATTAGATTTGTTTTTTCCAGCACTACGACAGAAATATTAAATCCATTGATTGTTATTTCTAAACACATTTTTATTTATCTAAACAAAATGTTTTTTTCTTTTTCTTTTGGCTGTCATTTCTTTCTGATGTATGGATAACAAGTGCATACTGAAATACATCAATAAAATATAAAATAATGGCACATTTTAGTAAGTAATTCAGTCAGCTGGGAACTGATTTGTGGTTACTTGGAGTGTCTTGTTGAAAATGAATTTAAATTTTATTTCAGTGTGAATTGATTTAATCAATTTAATTATAATATTAATAATGACATTTTAATATAATTTCAAGCATGAATTAAATGTGTTTTCACTCTGTTAATCTGTTATTATATTATATTATATTATATTATATTATATTATATTATATTATATTATATTATATTATATTATATTATATTATATTACAGCAATTAGTTAATTGATTGGTAAAGGCATATTCTGTTATGTTATGTTACACTCAAAAATGATTTTGTGTTTGTTCTTACTACTTATTTATAATGAGCTGAAACAACACAATTCTTCAGTTTTTTAAGGGACAACTTAATTTTTTTTATGTTTAATCCACTTAAATTTGTAAGAATTAATAAGCTAATTTAATGTATTATTATGTTATGTTAATAGTTGGATGTATCCACCTTATTTTTTCTGCGAATGTGTTAGACTTCTGATTCATTTGTGGCTATGGGTAAAATAAATATATTACAAAAAAAAATACCAGTTTGCAACATCAATAAGCAGAACAAGCAGTTTTGAGCAAGCTAAAAATTAATGGAATGAGACCAGAAATCTTGACATATATCATGTCATATATCATATCATATCATATCATATCATATCATATCATATCATATCATATCATATCATATCCTATCATATCATATCATCTGACAAATAATGTTCTATAGCTAAATAAACGAATAAATTATTATCAATGATTAATCAATATTGATTAAGTTGTATTGTTTGTATTTGTACCCACATACCATTTCAGTTCTCCAAGTGTAATGGCAGGCAAAAAAACTGTACAACACAACCTCTGGAAACACCAGACACTGTTCATGGAAACTCCAGCCGAACCTCATGGTCTGTGATGAAAGTAACAGTGCCATGCTTGCTGTATAGCTCTGACATGAGAGCAGTAAAAGACAGCTGGACTGTATTATGAAATAGTCTGTGACCTATTACTTTGCAATTAGATTTGTGAATATGAGCGCTTTTGTAATGAACTTGGAGATCGTTTCGAGGGCTGATGATCTGACAAGACTCACAAACAGCCAGCGAAACACACAGATTTACAAGAACTTCAGAATCTGAGCTGCTTGAGTGCTTTATTTGGGCTGGTTTAATGATGTTTATCAGCGCAGGGTCAGAGGAGACACACCGAACCCAATTTATCCATAGAACATAGTTAACGGTTAGATTATTACTCATCATTAGTGCTGTTTTCAAGAATAACAATTACTGTTGTTTACAGCGGGGTTCAAGGTTTAAATAAACCATCAAGCGCATGGTTAAATTCAGTGTCACTCATCATCACGATGCAGGCAAGATAAAACGAGAGGCAAGATAATGTTAAAGAGAGGTGTGGTATTAATGTGTTAGTTCACCCAAAAATGAAAATTATGTAATAAATTACACACTCTCATGTCGTTCCAATCCTCTGAAACCTTCATTTGTCTTTGGAACACAAATGAAGATATTTTAGATGAAACTCATGTTCTCATTTCATCCTCATTCTCCAAAGACAGCAATGGCCTAGAGACGTTTAAAGTCCAGAAAAATACCCTAAAACATCCTCAAAACAGATCCTCAGTGGTTCAATTTGAATATTATCAAGCTATGAGAATACCTTTGTGCGCACATGAAACAAAAATAATGACTTTATTCAACAGTTTCTTCTCCTCAGTGTCAGTATAGGGTACGCATTCATGAGATCACACAAAAGTACACTCGTAGCTTTGTAATATTCTGACTGAACCACTGAAGACACATGGACAGTTTTGAGGATGTTTTTTGGTACCTAGACTTTGAAGTTGGGAACCTTGTTGTCTATGGAGAATGAGGGAGCTCTCAGATTTAATCTAAAATATCTTAATTTGTGTTCATTTTTGGTTGAACAACAACAACAACAACAACAACAATACTACTACTACTACTACTACTACTACTACTACTGCTACTACTACTAATAATAATAAGTATTATTATTATTATTGTTGTTGTTAAAAGTTATGATTCTTATGCTGTGTATTATGTGTGATATGTAAGTTGGCCGAGAGAGCTCAAATGTGCTGCAAATTAAGAAAATATCTGCAAATAGAAAAACATTAACAAACTGAGAAAATATCTTCATCAATTTGACAACACACTCATACAAATACAAAAACACACTGCAAATAGAGCAGATTGCACAGAAATGTGTCAGAGGGACTCTAAAAAGTGACGAACCAAGTGAAGCGATGTTGTCAGAAATCTGAGAGGTGAGTTTTTTATTTTAATGTCCTGATCAAATCATTACTTGTTGTTTTGTAAGTGGTTAACCATAATGATCTGGTGAATTGCACAAGTAATTTTAAATGAACAGTTCACTCTAAATAGGAAGCAGCCGGGTTTGTCACTTTTTGCATTCCCCTGACACATTTCCGTTTTGGTCTGTACTATTTGCAGGGAGTTTCTGTATGTGCATGTGTTGTGAGAACTTGTGTGAGCATGTATTGTCAAATTGATGAAGTCATGTGTTTGAGCTTGCCACCATAAAAAAATGTGCAAAAAAAGCAAGCTAATAAAATATGCTGTTTATAATTCTAAAAATACTTTTGTGGAGTCTTTACTGTCGCTATGGCTTTATAAGTCAAAGCTGTACATTCATTCATTCAATTTCCTTTGGCTTAGTCCCTTTATTCATCAGGGGTCTCCACAGCGGAATGAACCGCCAACTTATCCAGGATACAGTATATTTTACACAGTGGATGCCCTTCCAGCTGCAACCCAGTACTGGGAAACATCCATACACACTCATTCATACACATACACTACGGCCAATTCAGTTTATTCAATTCACCTATTCACCTATTCACCTCTTTGGACTGTGGGGGAAACCGGAGCACCCGGAGGAAACCCACGTGAACATGGGGAGAACATGCAAACTCCATACCGAAATGCCAACTGCGAACCTGAACCAGTGACCTTCTTGCTGTGAGGCGACAGTGCTAACCACTGAGCCACCATGTCACCCAAAGCTGTACATTCATTCATTCATTTTCTTTTCGGCTTAGTCCCTTTATTAATCTGGGGTCGCCACAGCGGAATGAACCGCCAACTTATCCAGCATATGTTTTACGCAGCGGATGCCCTTCTAGCTGCAACCCATCACTGGGAAACATCCATACATACTCATTCACACACATACACACTACGGACAATCTAGCTTACCCAATTCACCTATAGCGTATGTCTTTGGACTTATGGGGGAAACCGGAGCACCCGGAGGAAACCCACGTGAACATGGGGAGAACATGCAAACTCCACACATAAATGCCAACTGACCCAGCCGAGGCTCAAATCAGCGACCTTCTTGCTGTGAGGCGATCGTGCTACTCACTGCACATACATATCATTTAAAAATAATGTAAACATAATATAGTCAGAAAAAACATCTTCTACAAACATACAAAAAAGTGGCATATGTTTATGTTAATCTTAGGACATCAAAAATCTTTTATTTGAAATTGAGAAGAAATTTTCCCATTATAGAATAAAATAAATAAAAACATGTTAAACAAAAACAAACTCAGAGTGGTCTCTCTCTCTTTCTTTTTTTATTTATTTTAATTTATTTATTTGTGTGTGTGTGTGTAAATGAAAATGAAAATTATTTCCTTGGCAACTAGCTGAAATATAATATGATTTAATATAATATATTAGATTCTGTTTCATGTATTTTTAGTTTTGAATCAAACTGAGCAAGCATATGCAATTTGTTGCAGATGCCGATTTATATTGCCAAAAAGCCATTAAATATTTTACTGCAACAAGACATACATATCCCAACCTGAAAGTGAATATTTATAGAATTTTACTAAAGGCATTTACTTGCAAAAAAGTATAAACTATCAATGAGAAACCTACAAGAGTTCTTTCAGCAAACTAATTTCTCTGAAATTAGTGTGGCATAGTGGCATTATAGGGTTAATCAATCTGTTCATACATGTGCACATCAGTATCAAACTGTGCAAACAGCTACAATATTCTCTCATCTTGTGCACTTTGTCTGATTGTGCTCTTAGGGGTCACACACAGTCTCGGTGTCTCAGATGAGTTTAATGGTGCCAGTCAGATTGGGGCCAGATTTCTTGGCCCTGAGGTCTGAGTGTCTCGGTGGGAAGCTGTTTTTGGCTGGCTCAGTGATGTCCACCCTCAGGGCCCGTGCCACCCCCATTACAGGCTCAGATCGTATCGCACTGAGCGCTGCGCTCTGGCATGGCTAAACAGATGGGAGCTTGCCAAAAATGTTGCCATCAAAATCAATGTGGAATACCATTCACAACCAATTATTCTTCTGTAATCCTATGCATTTCAGAGTGAAACAAAATATTCAACAAGAGAAAAATGGAGAGCTATAAATTCCAAGTTGAAATCCTGGTTCATGGCACTTTGTTGCTAGTCCCCAGTTGGATAAATTTAGCATTCAGAACAGCCTTAAATCTTTATTCCCTCTATTCACGCTACCAGCGACTTTCTAGCTGTCTTTTGCTCTTGGTGATGATTGATGTTGCTAGTGGGCGTTCCTTAGGTACCTTGAGGTTGCTTAAGTAACGTTTATGTATGATATAAGTTTTTATAAGTTTTCTTGCCACTGTAAATAAACTTTGTATATGGGAAAACTCTAAATATACTATAAATGGAATACATAAAATACTTGAATTCAAAGATGAACAAGGAAATCTCTGTAATCTATCATTTTGGCTATTTATCTGTTGAAAACTCTGGTCTGTGTCACTGATAGTGTGAAAGGGGTTTTACTTCTCATGGAATCAGGCCTGGTGGCAAGTTTCTGTGACTGAGTTCCTGTACCTGGTATGAAAGCCCAGTAAAAAGCCTGTAGATGTTTCAGTTTCTGGAACCAGCCCGTCTAAGTAGATATTTAAATTAATAGGCACTTGAACAGGTGCACGTACATGTATGTAAAGTGCCTCAGCATTATTGCAAAACTGAGATGTAAAATACATCTCTCTGGGAAGTTTCGTTGGAAATTTCAGATGATAAATCCACTAGAAGGCACTGTCTAGATTTTGGTGAATCTGAAATACATTACGTTTTGTTGTATGTTTTAGATATGAATCTTTCTTGTACATGTACATGTAAAGAAAGGTTTGTTATACAGATCACCTTAACCAGCAAACCACTGACCTAAACCCTTCCCTAAACCCAAACAATAGTGTTTTCAAAAGCAAATGTATAAGAAAAATGCAGTGCGACTACATACAGTAGTTTTACGTTGATTTTACATTACACTGCAGCCCAACAGCTTCCACTAAAATGAATGGGAATGTTAACTTACAGCGTTCTCATTTCTAATTATTATACAAAACCCTGTTTTTAATCAAAAGGAAGTTCTTTCCATTTGCATTTTCACAAATCCTTTCTTATCTTGAATAAAAATAATCAATGAATCGTGCATTATAAGATTATGACACAAACACAAACATGCAACACAATCATCATAATACAGCTCACCACAACCCGAAAGCACACGTTCTGTACCTACATTAGGATGTTGTCATAGCTAGTGCCATTTCCTGTAGGAACTGCAAAGTTAGAGCCGCCACATGCTCAATAGTGTTTGGCAGCTGAGCGCCTGCTAATGACTGTGTGGCTCCGCTGGGAAATGAGCAGACAAGAGAAAGAGAAAAAGCACAAGAAAAAAAAGCGAAGAGACAGAGTGATGCACATAATAGTCCAGGATCTGATGTCCTCCATCTGGCGCAGCCAGGGAGCAACTCCAGCGGCAAGCTTGCTCCGACCTGCGGGCATGGGTACTCCATCATTATTTCCCCCTGATGCTCCCATGGCACCATGTTGGCATTTAGGAATGTCACTCCACAAGCCAGAGTCTTGGTTGGATCAGGCTAAGCAAGCCCACAGAGACAGGGCAAGTTGGCTTGCATCAGCAAAATATGTGTTCCGGGAGACGGATGTTCATTATCTTCTTAATACATCCCATTTGTGGGACTTGCATTGTGTGGGGAACGGTGAGAAAGTGTCATCCTAATGGCCGTACAGGGGTTCAGCTGAAATGACAATGATGCCACCTGACATCAGACATAAAGTCATGCTGCTACTGAATTAGCCCGACACACCCTTGGTTTGACAGCGGAAAAGGGTTTTAAAAGTGACAGTAATTCTAAGGGAGTTTTGCAGGAACTCTTTCTTTGTCTTTACAGCTTCTTTCGCAACCGTTTTCTGCATTAGTACAAGAAAAATAAGCGAGGGCAAATGACTTCAAACAGCATATTTACTGGTCACTTTTCAGAAATAACAGTTTTTTTCCCCTCTCTCTCCTTCAATCTCAAAACATCTTGGTCTAATGAGCACTAACTTCAAAGAAGCGTATTTATCTATTTTGACCTCCTTTTCAAGTGACAGCTGGCATATGTTCCATTTCTGTCGCAATTATTTCCATGGAGACACAGTGAAAGGAAACACAAATAGAGTCTTGGCTGGCAGATAACTTATGCAAACTGAAATAAAGTAATCTGGTTCCGAAATGTGTCTATAAAGAAAGAAATATGATTATCTCATCAGCAACATTTTCTCAACATCAACATGGCTTTCAAATGCAAGTAATTGCGCAACAAATTCTGGGTACTGGTTTATATTAATATTATAGTGTAAGTAGTCCACCAAACTTGAAAAATCTGTCAACGTTTATTTACGCTCATGTTGTTCCACACTTTTTTTCTGTGGAACACATGTTATTTAGAAGAAGATTTGTAATTACTCATTCATTTACCCATTCGTCACACATTCATTGTATGGATAAAATACATTTCACCTTAAAAATCAATCAATCAACCAATCAATCAACCAATCAATCAATCAATCAATCAATCAATCAACCAATCAACCAATCAATCAACCAATCAATCAATCAATCAATCAATCAATCAATCAATCAATCAATCAGATTATGATCTGATGATTAACATTCTACCCTTGACAAGAAGGATAAGGTCATGCTTCAGACTTCTTGGGTGAGAACTGATTCAAGTTCCCATTTGTCCCATGTTACACTAGAGATAATCTACAAATTATATTATATTATAAAAATGATCACTTTTTATCACAAGTTATTATTTTTGTTATGTTCTCATGTGGAATACTAAATGCCCTGATTTATTCATTCATTCATTCATTTTCTTTTCGGCTTAGTCCCTTTATTAATCTGGGGTCACCACAGCGGAATGAACCGCCAACTTATCCAGCATATGTTTTACGCAGTGGATGCCCTTCCAGCTGCAACCCATTACTGGGAAACATCCATACACACTCATACACTACGGACAATTTAGCCTACCCAATTCACCTATACCGCATGTCTCTATACTTGTGGGGGAAACCGGAGCACCCGGAGAAAACCCACGCGAACACGGGGAGAACATGCAAACTCCACACAGAAACGCCAACTGACCCAGCCGAGGCCAGCGACCTTCTTGCTGTGAGGCGATTGTGCTACCCACTGTGCCACCGTGCAGCCCCTGCCCTGATTTACTCACAGCAAAATCCTTTTTTGTTCTTTGTTTAGAGGTAATACTTTCGAAATACCTGTCTAGCAATATACCATTAACGAACATCCCACACTTGTTTCTATATAGTATAAAGTAGCTCTCCAGTGTGTTCATGATTTTGCTTGTGTCTGACCTTGATGGACTGAACTGTGGATATAAACTGAGCAGTGTTGCTACAGCTGTTCATAATTTCTTGCTTAAACTGTAAAGTTACGTACACATTAGATGCTTAATAACTAACTAGCTGCTTTGTAACTGTATTTGTTCTTACTTTAGTTGAACCATAAGTTCTTAAAGCAGAACACAGTTAGTAGGTCATAAACTTGCTGTAAAATAATGCATAGTCACATTGAATGACGTAATACCCAATCAGAACCCTTCAAATTGGTAAACAGAAAAATATCCTGAAATGCTTGTAAATTGAACATGAGGTTATCAGAATCAAAACATTAAACTTGAATTATTTCATGGAAGAGAAAAGGAACAGCGAAAAAATCCAGTCATGAAGAAATTAGCATTTTAATTAATGGATGCAAATAACACAAAACACTCATTGAAAGCAAATTAAACTTGTCTGTCACAAACCAGAAAAAAGGAAGATTTGGCAGAACATAACAAACCAAATAAAAGCAAAGGGATGTGAGGAGAGGGATGATGAAGGAACTGAGAATTTGTGGCTCTTCATTGTCAGCACATCCCCCAATGTATCAAATCTTACTCTCACCTCTTTTCTACGATTATACATATGCAGAGACAGCCATGAATGTTTAATTGAAACAGTTACATTAAATTTAAACTAAGTTCAGTGGTGCAACACAAAACTATTTAGAAGTGTGCAACTTGGTTATGTTGAATAAAGGTGGAGTCTCTCCACACCCACATATTACATTATAGTCATGGAGCTAAATATTCAAAAATGTTTAAAAGTAAATTTTAGCAAGCTATTCTGAACACCTGAACATTAAACTAACTTTGTTTCATCTGATTTTCTTTTAAATTAGAGTTAGAATTAAAGTATACACCAGGGGTGTCCAAACTCGGTCCTGGAGGGCCGGTGTCCTGGAGAGTTTAGGTCCAACCCTAATCAAACACACCTGAACCAGTTAATCAAGCCCTTACTAGATATACTAGACACTTCCTGGCAGGTGTGTTGAAGCAAATTGGAGCTAAACTCCAGGACTGAGTTTGGACACCCCTGGTATACACCATATCACTGTCAATTTATTAAAAAACATTCCAGTTGATTTGTCTTTTTCTACTAAAAATGTAAAGTTTGACTCTATTGTTAGGCACTGCATAACATGAAAGAAACCTTTAACCTTGGCTCTTCAATGACTGATGTCTTGTGCTGTGTGTAATGGTTCTTGTGACACATTATGAATAGCTTGATCTCTGTTAACAAAAGCACAATAATTTGCAGTACAGAGATGCTACAGCGACTCATGTGTAATGTCTCGCTCTTGTGACAGCAGTGCTCTCTCTCACTGTGTGGATCTTGAGGTTGGTGCCCTTTAGATTGCCATCTGCTCTGATGGGCTGTCATCTTGGATGCTGTATGGCCATCTGTTTAGTCTCTGCCAAGTCAGGGTGGAGGAGGAGAGGAAAACAGGATTGGTAATGACCTCTGAGATTTGGAGTTTGGAATGAACACTGCTAGCATCTAGCACCCGCTAAACGATAAAAAAAAAGGCAGCCGTGGAGATAATAATAATAAGAGGCTGAGGAATTAGCGTGACTGTTTCCCCAGGGCATAGTTCAATTCGTTAAGGCACTGGAGCGAGTTAACTGTGATAAAACAGTCATACATCACTTGCTTTTAATGCCCAACGACCCACTCCGTCTTTAAACAAGGGCTGTAAAAATTACAGCACTGCAGCTATCCATGATGAAACTGGCTGAAATGCCTCATATATTTTGCTCCAAAATAAAAAAGAGGTTGAATGTGTAAGGAACTAATCGAAATAAAGCTATTTGATGCTGTTCGAGAAACACAATGTTCCCTGAAAGTTGTTTAATATGAAACAACTGGCACTGAATGTCGGCTTATAATAGGTGCAGAATTAAGAGAGAAAACTTGCATTTCATCCAGACAGAGTGATGAAGACAGCAAATTGATTAAACGGTTACATACTGAAACTCCTTGCTGTGTTAATAGGGCATCATTAGTCTTTGCACGCTGATTGAATATGAACTGAATAATTGAAATCAATAATGACCATTCTAAATGCTTGATGAAGGTGAGTCCTTTAAACAAATTTCCATTATTACCCTTGGAGTGCTTTAGCCTATACTGTTGTTAGAACGGCTTGGCCATTATTAGCTCTATAATGCTGTATAGGATGCAGTTTTGGAGAGGTTTGTCTTTGATCTTTATTCCATTAGTGTTGGTATTGTGCTACCAACACTATATTTAAGGAGTCCTATAAGGCTGGGGTAGGTTAGGGAGATGTTGAGTCTTCCCATCACACCAGTCCACATCAACATTTGTGCTGGTAGCATAATATGATGGGTAGAATATTTCATCATCAAGATGTGCTATCTACTTTTTGAATTGGGACAAATCTGGGACAATCTGACAAGGTCGGACAAATAAACACCAGTTCTACTCAACCAGATCTGAGCAGGATTCAAACAAGTGATTCCACCATTTGAGGCATGCACGCTAATAAAGTCTCAGCCTCTAGTGTCTGTCTCATGAGATCAGGGAACTGAGGTTTACTCACCCGGCTCTCAATAGCTGGCCTCACCCCTATAAATCTCACTCCCATTGGGGTCATGGCACCAATACAAACCTTTCAATTCTACTCAACCAGCTTAGAGGGGGATATGAACCAGAAAATATTTATGGCATTTGAGGCAGATGATATATCCAGAACATATCCATGTGTATATCCAGAGTCTGCAAAGTGCATTGACGAGAGTCAGTGTTGGTGGAAGGTTAGTTTAAACAAAAAGATCATTGCATGGAAGATTGGTGAACTAACAAGCATGCTTAAGACCACCCCCTATAGTGTTAGCTACAAGTGTCCCTCTTGAGACCAGAGGAGTAAGGTTTACTTGTTCCACTCTAGGTTTACTTGTTCCACTCTAGTTCACACAAAAAATTACCACATACTCAGCCTTCAGTGGTTCCAAACCATTCTGAGTTTCTTTTTCTGTTTTATGCTGTTAAAAATGAAAACTAACCATGATTAGTTGCTTTACATGTAAATCCCACATCCTCTGTGTACTTGATCAATGAAAGCTGCAAATGAGTCCAGACTTTCTGCCAAAAGTCTGAAGGTCTGGCTATGTGATGCGTAATGCTTTCAGGTTATTGTTTGATTTACCGGTCAGACAACATTACAAGATTATGTGACAACATTACCATAATAAGAAGCAATTGAATTACATTTATTGTTAGCTGCTGTTAGTGTTGAGATAATTAATTAGGCAATAAGGTAAACTACATTAACAAAGTATTTAATAAGGCAAACTACATATGCTAAATTCTTCAGTACCTTTTCAAAATACATCAAAATCAAGTCAACCAATAAATTACCTGTCAAAAAGAAAAACTGTAAGCGTGGCATTATTTTTCAGACCCTTATTTTTCTCACAGTTGCCTCCAGCTTGGTTAAGTCTTTCGTGATCCAGAACTTTTCTCACTGTAGCAATTTAAGACTTTCTTTTTTTTATGAGATTCCTTTCCCATGCCAGGTGTTGGTTCAAGAGTAATGTAAGTCAACTGCTGTTTTCCTTTCTCTCATGCTTAGGCTGCATAGCATCACACTGATGACGTGTGATGACGCTTGACATTTTGGAATGGGATAATGAATCATACGTTGTTTAAAATCAGTCACTGTAATTGTTAGAAAGACTAATTGCTGGATTTAAGATTGTTTTTGATTCATGGCATCAAATAACAGAACTTAATATTTGTTTGCAGTTTTTCTGTGGAATATTTCAGAATTAAAAATAATCATTAACACTGCTGAAGATGACCTGACTGACTTCTGCTGGATCTAAAACTTAATTTGATACTAAAATAAAAACCAAAGGGCTGCATGGTGGCGCAGTGGGTAGCACGTTCACCTCACACCAAGAAGGTCGCTGGTTCGAGCCTCGGCTGGGTCAGTTGGCGTTTCTGTGTGGAGTTTGCATGCTCTCCCTGTGTTCGCGTGGGTTTCCTCCGGGTGCTCCGGTTTCCCCAACAAGTCCAAAAACATGTGGTATAGGTGAATTGGGTAGGCTAAATTGTCCATAGTGTATGTGTGTAAATGAGTGTGTATGGATGTTTCCCAGTGATGGGTTGCAGCTGGAAGGGCATCCGCTGTGTAAAACATATGCTGGATAAGTTGGCGGTTTATTCCGCTGTGGCGACCCCAGACTAATAAAGGGACTAAGCCGAAAAGAAAATGAATGAATGAATAAAAACCAAGCAAAGGTATGCCATGCAATATAGCAATGTGAAACGTCCTGGTTACGTCCGTAACCCACGTTCCCCGAATAAGGGAACGGAGACGTGCATCTGTAGAACAGACTATGGGAGTGCGCGCCCGACTCCTCCGCTGAGTCGGGTGCTGGGGGCCTCGGAGGAATTCTCTAGGGTTCGCCAAGTGGGAAACTTACTAGTAGAATAAAAACTGCGCTCGTATCTTCGGGTTAGGGAGCATGGCGCAGCAAGCGTTTGTTAACGCTTGCCGCAGACGCACGTTGAAGTTCCCGTATGAAGGGGAATCATGGTTTTTAAGAAAACCAATATGTCTTTATGTCAAGTTAGTCTTCGCTAAGTCCCACTTCACAATAATGACCTGTGTGCAAAGTGAATTTGGTCAAAGTGTCCACAGGTCAAGTAAAAAAAAAGGTTGTTTATTACTCAGCTGCACATGAAAATGGGCCTGGAGACTTTGGGTGACTGGATCTCACTTTGCCCTCTTGAGGGGGTTTAATTGCTGGCTAATTAGCTCTTCCTCTCAGTGGATGTTATTGACCCATAGTGGCTTTTCTGGCAAATATAATTGCCAATGGTGAGATGGGACCTTTCCTTTTTTGCACTTAGGACCTCTTTTTCTTTCTGGCCTTAATATTTCATGAATCTGTCCAGCATTTCTTAATCTTGTTAAGCACAGAAGCAATAACTCGTTAAAACTGGACAAACACAAGGAGCTTACTGTCGGTAGCTCACACAAGTGATTTGTGCCATTTTGTTTTAGCTGGTTTAAACCATTTTTGTTAGTATTCTAATAACAGAAAGATTCATTAGTTAACATTAGTTATTGTGTTAACCATCATTAACTAATGGAGGTATTTATACGAAGATAACTTGTAGTATTTTTTAATGTTTGTTAACATTTAGCAGTCAGTTACAGTTTTTCTCAATTTCTTTGGTTCAATTGTCAAGTTAAATTATTTTCTTTTCTTTGAAACAATAAGTTCAAATCTCTGAATAATTAACTTCTTGTTCACATCAAATTGGAATTTCCTATTGATTGCATCAAACTGCAAATGCTTTGGCACATGTGTGTAAACCATAAGTACAATTGTCTTTTGTTTGCACAATTAATTGCATATGGATTCTTAAACTGTCCAACTTCTCAATCATTTTTCATCATGAAAGCCATCACACTCAAAACGATCCATTAAGTTATGAAAACTTGGTATACACGCATATATTGCATAAATATCAGACATTGACAGTATTTGTAATGTCTGCTAAATTGACAAACGACCTCTAATTGCAATACAATTTGAATTAACCATTTAATCAATCAAGTTTGCGAGCATATATATGTAGATGTATATTCATATATCACTACTGTTTTTTGAGAATGGAGGACCTCCACAATCCCTGAACTGCAGCAACATGCTTGACCAAAAACATTCCATGTAATACATTCATACTAAAATAAATATACTGTATAAATGCAAATGTTCATATACTTTTTTCTATGCACTATTGACAGTTTGTCTCACACAATGAAAAAAATACTTAATGTTTTGGTGGCCTTGGCCAAATTACTAACACAATAACTAGGTGTTGAAGCATGAATAAAATGTTTTGGGTCAGTAAACCCAAAGAAGTTGCAGCAAACATTTGTGGCATTTGCACTGAATGTTCAGTTTTGAAAAATGTGCCAAAGCAATTGAGAAAAACGTTCCTAATAAACATACAGCCATAACTTTCTACTGCGTTAGATCAGTTTCATAAAATCAAAAGATATGTTTTTAAAGTTGAAATTTTTTTCATCTCAACTAATAATAGTTAGCTTTGTTAACTAATGGAAATGTATTGTAAAGTGCAGATGGGTGAAAGGATGGGTGAA
Organism: Danio jaintianensis; assembly: GCA_903798115.1. Lineage (NCBI taxonomy): Eukaryota > Metazoa > Chordata > Actinopteri > Cypriniformes > Danionidae > Danio > Danio jaintianensis. Next base: position 24,679,289 of record CAIGQV010016735.1, read on the forward strand.
CGGGTGGGTGGATGGAAAATAATACAACATGAATAATAATACAACATTTTAAAGATGTATTGTAGCCTACTAAGATGAGAATCTACAAAGTTGTATTAATACACTTTATGCAGCTTAACTAAACTTAGTTATGTATGATTCTTAGAGTAATACGAAAAAGTGATCTGAGAAATGGTTTGAACTGACTAATTCAGCAAGGTCATTTGTTAAAAAGGAATTTTTTTGTCACATGAAACATTTCAAACAGATGCTGTCCTTTCCAAATCAAAATATTAAAGGTGCCATATACTGTATTGGTTCAATAAGTTAAATTGTTCTCTGATATCTACATAGTAGGTAAATGGCTTAGGTAAGTTCAAAAAATTATATGCTAATTTATTACTCCATAAAATTGCCCTACAATTGTAAAGTCCATAATTTACCATATTTGGATTGATCGTGATATTAATGAGCAGACAGAAAGATGCACATACACACACAGCATGATGTATGCTGAACACACAAGGGAAGTAGATGCCTAGTGATTTATTTTTAACTTAATGGGTGGAGGTTTATTTTAACTACATGGAGAGAGTGAGCTCTCTAATATAAACCAATCAGAGTAATGTTAACCTATTTTGCTCACAAGATTTGTTGTGGACAAAGGCTAAACTATAATTAAACTTGACAAGAGACTGCTAGAAATGCATTACGTTGTATTTTTAAGCTAATGTCAAAGAAAACAGCCAGGAATTAATATTAACCTCTGCATGAACAGATGACAGTTGATTTGACATGATTCAGCAGACTACATGTGTTTGTTGATACATACGCACCAAATTTCACAATAAACACAATAAATTAACAAAAGATACAATTAAACATACTTAATCTCTCTTCAGAGTGGAGCTGAATAAATGTGTAATCTGTACATTTAGCATTTTGCCTCTTGACGCAGGTTTTAACATGTCTCGTGTTGCTCAGTAATTCATAGTAAACAATCTGAGCCTCACGTTTTCAAAATTAAAGTCCCACATATATAGTAAGTTAAATATAAACTTAAAAATAACTAAGGGAGGAAAATGAACATTGCTGTCTCAAAAAGAAATGTTGTGACTTATCAAATGCAGCTTGAGGCGTGCATATTAATTATCCCAGAGCTACATTTAAAGCCTGGCTCACACCGTGCAATTTGTTTCAGGGCTAATCCTAAACGATTGTAGCATGTTAGACTGCACGAACATGGCTCCCATGTCACACTGTAAGATCTCAGCTGTCATAATGTCAGACTGAACGACAATGAAGACCAAAACACGAAAGAAAAATAACCTGGAGTTTGACACACTATCCTGCATTCTGGAATGATACCAGGAAACATAAACAATATGTAGCAACAATAATAAAAATGGGAAGAAAAAAACTGCTTTGACATTTCCCCGTGGTGGTTTGAAATTTGCGTTGAAAATTCAGCTTTGTATCTCAAGAAAAAAAACTACATCTTAAAATGCTTTTAAATTATTATGCAAAAAACTAAATATATTTATTGTTCTAATGGTATTTTGGTCACAGAAATGAAGCATTGGGGCGACGCAGTGGCTAGCACAATTGCCTCACAGCAAGAAGGTTGCTGGTTCGAGCCTTGGCTGGGTCAGTTAGCATTTCTGTGTGGAGTTTGCATGTTCTCCCCGTGTTCGCGTGGGTTTCCTCCGGGTGCTCCGGTTTCCCCCACAAGTCCAAAGACATGCGCTATAGGTGAATTGGGTAAGCTAAATTGTCCGTAGTGTATGTGTGTGAATGAGTGTGTATAGATGTTTCCCAGTGATGGGTTGCAGCTGGAAGGGCATCCGCTGCGTAAAACATATGCTGGATAAGTTGGCGGTTCATTCCGCTGTGGCGACCCCAGATTAATAAAGGGACTAAGCCGAAAAGAAAATGAATGAATGAAATGAAGCATTGGTGAGAGTAGGAGACTTCTTTTAAAAACATTAAAACACACAAAGACTATAAAAGACTATAAATTACAGTAGGTGATAATTTGCTAGAGAAAAAGGTCTATATTAACTTCAAAACACTATAGCTACACATTTTTCAGCTTTACCTAACATTTATGCCAAATGTTTTAACATATTGCATAGTTTCCCAGAATAACAGCCAAAAATAACACTACTTTTAAAAAAGTAAATCATTATAACAGTAAGCGATCATACATAAAATATGCACTTTTTTGATTGATCCTGGAATCTTTCAATTTCAAGAGGTCTGGTGCGTCATATTAATGCCCTGGCTGAGTTCAAAGAAAGACAAGCTAATTGTAATCATAATATATCTTAGAGAGTTGACGCAGAACTTCTTATTAATAGCCAAAAGAAATCAACCCTAAAAATTCCTGGTGGACTCATATTCCTCGGATGAGTGAGTTCTGACAAGATTTGGACCAGAAAAAGATGTGTGAAATGGCAATATGATATGTTAAAAAATCATTTTGTCCATGTTTACAGTAATTAATTTCAGTGATATATAACCTCCTGAAACCCTTAAAGTTTCCATTTTCTATATAACTGCATGGTGCAAGGACTAGTTCTCATATTTTTTAAGGGGTAATTGCATTGACGTTTTGAAGTTGTGGGTTACCAAGATTTTGGAACAGTTTTGTATTGCCTGTTTTGGATTCAGATGTTATGTGATTGCTGGATGGCTTTACTGGAAAATGTTTCCTTAAGTGATCACTCCAGCCTTGAGGTTTGGAAGACAAGAGGTTTGCTGGGGTGAAGCATTGTTATTGCGCACAGTCACTTTCTCTGTAATCTATTAGGCCAATCATGGTATGAACCAGCACTATTGACTGAAACAGCACATTGGAACTTTATTGTCCATAAAGGACCACACAAAATACCAAATTGCAATCACATGAAGCTCTTTTCTTCCTTTTCTTTACTTTTCTTTTTGCTAATAGGTTTCATCAAGAACAAATACAGTAGAGCTTTCAAATAAGTGGCATCTTATTACTTGCTGATTAATGTTTTATCAATAGTGTCTTTTAACAATTGAACAAAAGTTACTTATACACACCGTTAAATATGGAATTTTGAAGTTATAAAAAAAAAAACCTTAAGATTTTTAGAGAGTCCTTAAGAAAATACCATTTAAGCTTTTCTACTTAAAAAATTCATATTTAAATCAGTTTGTTATTTCCTATAATTTATAAAAAAATTATTAGAAATCTCTGTGTGAAAAGTCAATAAGTGGTCAATAAGTAGTTGCATAGCACGAACAACGGCATTTAAGGGGCCATGAAAAACTAATGTTGAGATTTCTTACACACAGTGCACACTTAATGCTGTAAAGGTCTGGACACAGTGATTTTTGAGGCTGTTCTTAATGCATATGCCTTTGTCAATCCGGGCTCATTGGAAATATGTGCCCTGGACTACATTTCTGAGAACCGACAAATATGTACCTTGGACTAAATCTTTTTGCAGTTTTTGTTTTTACTACCGCATTGTGTTTGTTTTTACATATAAAATGCAGCCATATGTACTCATGAGCACATATTTTTCCATTCCAAAAACTTTACACGAAGGCACATTTTCCCAATGATTTTCCCAAATTCGTTCGCTGTAGGCTTTGCTAAGCTAACTCTGTAAAAGCCAATGTCTCCCTTTGCATTGAACTTTGAGCATATTACATTCAGAGATGTTGTTTATGTTCATACAGCTACATTACACATCAACTAAAGTTTATGATATCATAGTGGACCACCCCTTTAAAATCTTGATATACTTAGGCATAGCTGAAAAATAAGAGTTCAGTACATGGAAATGACATCTCGTAAGTCTAAAATACCACTGTTCCCTATCCCTAACTCATGTAAATCCTGGTGAAAATCAGGCCAATTAGAACAAAGCACAGACTGTTACGAAATCATTAAAATGCATGCCCCAGACTACATTTGATTGATGACAACATTTTCTTAAGGTTACAACAATGACCAAGTTTATATAAGCTTATAATAAATTTACTATGTATGTGGGACTTATTTTGAAAACGAGTAAAGCAGGAAGAGTAAACATGCCACGTCACGTCACTTTTTGACATTGTTTTCTATACATTGCTAAGTGAAGCGGCCAGATGGTGAATGGAATACCCTCATAGAAAACAATGGTTATGCCAAAGCATGTCCAGTGTGTGATGGGCTTTAAGGAGCATTTCTCAGCCAGCCAACTGTTCACAATGCAAAATGCAGGATATACAGATTTTATTCTGTCACCCTGAAGAGATATAAGATCTGTTTAAATGTATCTTTAGTGCAATATAATTTACTAATGTTTGCTGTAGCCAGTTTTTGCGTTATTAGTTATTATTTTGTCCATTTTGCAACACCAACAACTTTGACTTTGTGTTTAATTAATTGAATAGTAATTTTTTCTCATTTACTAAAAAGTTTTTTTTTTAAGTGGAATTTACTATGAAGTTTTCATTTGACAGTGCATTGATTCATTTTAGGGAAGTGGATTTAAGATCTAAGAACACACATCTATAACCTTTTTTTTAGGCTAGTCCTGACATTGTTTCAACAACATATGCTGCAGTCAGTTCCTGCTGAGCAATTCTTATTTACGAGCTGGCAAATCAGAAACTTTGTGTCATGTGCGTTCAGTTCACTTTGGTCAGAGAAACATGGTTTTAAAGTGCAATTGCACAAGGATGATGTGTTTTTGGATGATAGCATCACATTTTGCAGATGCAACTTTTATAGATTTTTTGTAAATGACATAAACAAGTCACAGATGCAGCATTCATTGCACCCAACATGTTATGCCATTGATTAAATGATGTAAACTTTCTGCAAAAAAACATTCCCACTCATATTTATAATTTTATGATGACATTTGTGTGATTTAAACTTAATATGATCTTCAATGAAGTGAATGCACCAATATCACATCTTCACAAAGTCGCTGCTCAAAGGCAAAGGGTATGTAGCATTACATATCTAACACATGCACTAAACAGCTGACCATTCAGTCTTTTGTACATCTAGTCATGCAAAATTATACTTTTAAATCCCAGAAAATCTTTTGGAAATAATCGTAATAGTATGTTGGCCGGTAGAGCTCAAATACGCTGCAATTTAAGAAAAAAAAAACCACATATAAAATGTTGGTTTGTTTTTAGCCCTACAAATCTGACAAATTGCACAATTTATGTTAAATTAAATGCTATTTTAATGCCCTGTTAGCAATAATTACTGTCAGAAATAAAAAAAATATATACAAACAACCAGGATGTTAAAATAAACAACAAACTCTCAGATCTCCAGCAACACCGTCGACCAGTGTTGAATGTATTTACAAAGCAACTATAGTTACTGTAATTAAATTACTTTTCCACTAAAAAGTAAAGTACATGATTACTTTAAATTTTTAGGTAATATTTTTACAGTTACCTATAATATACTTGCCTTAAATACTATACATAGATGTAACAGAGGAGCAGAGTAATATATTTATTTTGCAAAATATTTCTACTTTTTCAACTAAATGGCAATTGCATATGCTTAAGCATAAAAATGGAGACATTAGTTCATGACAAGATTTTTAGAAATATATGTCAGTATATGGTATGAATGTATGGCGTCATTAATTTAAAATGTTTTGTGTTTATATATATATATATATATATATATATATATATATATATATATATATATATTGTTTACATTTTAAAGTTGTTTTTTTTAACACAAAACAGGTCATATTTAAATCAAATTTAAAGAATAAAGAGTTTAATTTCTATTGTCAATGCAAGAATTACAGAGATTTTTAGTATTGAATGAAGTAATTAAATTACTTATTGAGTAACTTTTTTTAATTAAATTGTAATAATAATTTTTTTTAAATAAAAAAAATAAATTCTGACAAAGTAAATCCCCCTACACATTTCCATTGTGGTCTGTGCTATTTGCATGTGTTTTGAGAATTTGTGTGCTTGTGTGTAGTAAAATTGATAAAGATGTTTATCACTTTATTAGTATTTTTCTATTTTCATGTGTTTTCTTAGCTTGCAGCACGTTTCAGCTCTCTTCTTCATTGTATAATAGGGGCACTTTAATATTCAATATTAACTTAATTATTTTTAATAATTATCTTCCTTACACTGGCTGCCTGTTAAGTTCCGTATTGATTATAAAATATTGCTTCTTACCTATAAAGCTTTAAATAATTTAGCACCTGTTTATCTAACCAACCTTCTGTCTCGCTACAATCCAACCCGCTCTTTAAGATCTCAAAACTCAGGGCTGCTGGTAGTATCTAGAATAGCAAAGTCGAGTAAAGGTGGTCGAGCCTTCTCATTTATGGCTCCTAAACTCTGGAATAGCCTTCCTGATAATGTTCGAGGCTCAGACACACTCTCTCTGTTCAAAACTAGATTAATCTTTTTAGTAAAGCATACACTCAATGCATTGCATAACGGTATGATGCATGAATCTGCTCCACGCAGGTTTTTGCATCTCGTTTATATACACTATGAACAGCAGCTATGCTAATTATTCTCTTTATTCTCTATTTCCACCTGGGGATACTCATCCCGAGGCCCCCAGAGACTATGCAGTGCCACTAATGCAATCCAAGACCTGTGAAGAGATGACCCCAAGGTTTCCATAATCCCAGACCGGGCCGTATCCTGAGGAGCTGCTGTGGTGGTCATGGAGGAGTGGAGAGAAAAGGACTGATTCCTGTGAGACCCCAGTGAAAGACGAGTCTTCTCTGACGTCCAGAGTTCACCAGCCTCCGGCGCCTAGACTGCAGCTCTGCACAAGACGTTTGGCCATAGGAGAAATGGTCGTGCCCAACTGAGCCTGGTTTCTCTCGAGGTTTTTTTTTTCCTTCACTTTCGCAAATTGGTGAAGTTCGTTCCTCGCCGCTGTCGCCACTGGCTTGCATGGTTCGGGACCTGTAGAGCTGCGCATCGATGGATTTGCTCTTCAGTGTTTGGACTCTCAGCAGTGAAAATTAAACCACACTGAACTGAACACTTAAACTCTAAAAACTGAACGGACACCATTCCAATTCACTATAATCTTCTATGTGAAGCTGCTTTGACACAATCTACATTGTAAAAGCGCTATAGAAATAAAGATGAATTGAATTGAATTGAATAATATTATTATTATTTTTTGTTTTTCTAAAGGAATGCATGAGTGCCAGTTATCAAACTATTGAGCCTAAAAATGGTGATTCAACCCTCTGATAATTAGATGGAGAATGCAAAGACATACATGGACACATGCAGTAGCTATTTGTAAAAAGCTAAATAAAAAAGGTGAGAAGCAAGAAGTTTGATCCTTCTCAAAAGATTATGGATGTTTCTGAATATACAGCCAAATGGGAGCACTCCATCTCACATGAAAGGAGCTGAGAGCTATTTCATGCTCAAGTAGAAGAACTCTTTGAGATCAATAAATTCAGAACAATCTCACCCCTCAACATGAAATGCAAGATGTTTGCGCTAATGGCTCAAAGGATGACCTCATGACTGAGACGGGGTTTACCGACATTGCTATTCAGAAAGACCACGTTCCAGCATTCTCAGATAGATCTACAAGGTCAGAATAAATAACGGTGACCTGGCAGTGTAGTCGATCCACCGAACAGGTCAATCCCACATGGCCTAATGTTCCAAAGAAAGGACTTCAGCTGTCATCACATCCAGGGAGCAATCATTGTGCACAATTTGAAGTGTAAACCGAGGCACTAGCTATGCCTAAATCTGATCAAATATTTATGTCATGCCCTGCAAGTTACGATGGATAAAAATTCAGTGCACAGCATAAAATGTAAAAGTAATGAACACGGTAGTTTGATTTGGAAAAGAATAACAAGCTTCAAAATGGCTGTTTTCACTACTGGAATAAACATATTTATTATGGTATTAGAAAAGGAAAACAAAAGAAATGTTCAGGGAGAGGTCATCCAATAAATGTAAATGCCTTGAGAAGCCTATAACAGCTCTAAATAACTTATCCAGCCATGCAAATGCATACTGTAAGGGGCTGCATAAAACTAAAAACAAGGCTAACAATAGAGTAAGGTATATTTGAAGAGATTTTTTTAAAACAAACAGTTAAATCAAATAGGTTGTCACTTGAAACATTGCATATACAGTAATTAAGCGTTATAAAAAAAATTCCAACAAAATTTAAGGGATAGTTCATTTTCCCACCATTTACTCACATCTAAGTGGTTCTGAACTTTTAGGAATTTCTTTCTTTAGTTGAACACAAAACAAAATATTTTGATCATTGGATATTTTGATCGAAGATCAAAAATACTATGGAAGTAAATGGATGCTTTTTCCAACATTCTTCAATATCTTCCTTTGTGTTCAAACTCAAACAGGTTTAGAACAATATGATGTGTTAATTATGACAAAATTTTCATTTTTTGGGTGAACTATTCATTTAAGAATCTAAACCTAAAACCTAAACATAAGCTTTGCTTTTCAGCACAATGGTAACAACAAACAAAATCATAAGAGAAAAATTGTAGATGTTCATAATAACTGAACATAAGCAACAGGTTTTTCCTTCCACTCTACACTCAAAAAAATACTTTTGCTGCTTGTTCAAACTACTTATTTAAAAGTAGTTGAAACAACACAATTCTTTTGTGTTTTTGGGACAACCTAATTGTTTTTATGTTCAATCCACTTAAATTTGTAAAAATGTTCAAAGTTAACTTAATCGATTTGTGTTGGGACAGCATGAAGTATTTGTGTGAAACCAAGCATTTTTTTTAATTACAACATCATTTACTTTCCTGATCCAGTCCAAAGCATTCTGAGAACTAAAAAGGAAACAAAATAGGAACAGGTAGCTTTAGAAGGTCAAAAATAATCTAAACAAACTTTGTTGTACCAATTTGTTTTCTAAATTTTCATATTTCCTGATAAAAAACATGTTATAGATGATATAGTTGTCATTCTATTCAGTAACATTTTGAATAGGAATTGACAGAATAGATTCAAGTATTGCCAAAAAAGATGAATCTTTAGCTGTTTCCTAAATTCAACTAATAATATTTTTTATTATATATTTTAAAGAGGATACGCTGTGACAGTTGAACATACTTACAATCCAGAACGCCCAAGCATGAGGGCAACTGAGGGCTGACTGGAGGAAACACTGCTATTTCCCTGGATTGCCCACACAAGCCTGAGGCCATGTGTAGTTATCTAGTCTGAAGAGGCAAAGAAGGTCATTCTGGTTGACCTGACAGTCTCCTGGGTAGAGGGCTGTGAGTTGACCTTTAGGTTGAGAACCGTCAAATATCAACCCTGACGTAGGACTGCAGGGACGAGGAATGGCAGATTTGAGTTGTACTGGTTGAGTTTGGCTGGAGGGGTTACTGGCACAGTGATATTAGCAGAGTAGGAGTTAGCATTCGCATCTGTAACCCTGTATACATTTGGTTCGCAATTAGGTGAGGGAGGCTCATTCCCATTTACTGGTGTTTTAAGCTGTCTTGTGCACTTTCAAAAACTAACCTGTTCTTCCACGCTACCTATTCATAGGTATAAGGGGACAATAATGTTTTGGGGCAATAAGAAAGTAATATCACTACCCTTCAGCTTTGTCCCCGATTGTATCAGGGGTCGCCACAGCAAAATGAACCACCTAAAAAGGTAATACGCTGCAAATTTATAAAGCATCAATACTGTTGATTGATTGATTGACTGATTGACTGATTGATCAATAAAGCATTAATACTTGATTGATTGATAGATAGATAAATCCATTACTGATTGAAATATTTAGATGTTTAAAATAGATACTAAATACTTAGTTTATAAGCACAGTTTGTATTCACAAAGTCTCAGTTATAGAAATAAATGAAATATTTTGAGCTTGTTGACTTTTAACAATTTACAGAGATACAGTAGATGAAAACAAGCTTATGTGAGAATATTACACCTAAAAAGCCAAAAGATGATCTCCTCAAAGTAAACTCTGTAGTTTCAAATAAGTATGCTGTACAACCCCAAATCAGAAAAATTTGGAACAGTATGGAAAACGCAAATAAAAACAGAAAGTAGTGACTTCCAAAAGTACTTTCTTCTTAATTACACTGTAACTCTTCTTAATTACGTGGTTCTTTGCAGGCTGTTATCTATAATTACCAAACATGCTGCAAATAATCACAATGCAACCAAATACAGAAAAGTGCAGTAATATATTCACAAATATTTACTGCAAATTGCACAGACCACAATGGAAATTCATTTCATTTTCTTTTCGGCTTAGTCCCTTTATTAATCTGGGGTCGCCACAGCGGGATGAACCGCCAACTTATCCAGCATATGTTTTACGCAGCGGATGCCCTTCCAGCTGCAACCCATCACTGGGAAACATTCATACACACTCATTCACACACATACACTACGGACAATTTTAGCTTACCCAATTCACCTATACCGCATGTCTTTGGACTTGTGGGGGAAACCGGAGCACCCGGAGGATACCCACGCGAACACAGGGAGAACATGCAAACTCCACACAGAAATGCCAACTGACCCAGCCAAGGCTCGAACCAGCAACCTTCATGCTGTGAGGCGAACGTGCTACCCACTGCGCCACCGCGTCGCCCCCACAATGGAAATATTTAATCTATTAAATAAATCCAGGCGACGCAGTGGCGCAGTGGGTAGCACGTTCGCCTCACAGCATGAAGGTCGCTGGTTCGAGCCTTGGCTGGGTCAGTTGGCATTTCTGTGTGGAGTTTGCATGTTCTCCCTGTGTTCGCGTGGGTATCCTCCGGGTGCTCCGGTTTCCCCCACAAGTCCAAAGACATGCGGTATAGGTGAATTGGGTAAGCTAAAATTGTCCGTAGTGTATATGTGTGAATGAGTGTGTATGAATGTTTCCCAGTGATGGGTTGCAGCTGGAAGGGCATCCGCTGCGTAAAACATATGCTGGATAAGTTGGCGGTTCATCCCGCTGTGGCGACCCCAGATTAATAAAGGGACTAAGCCGAAAAGAAAATGAATGAATGAATAAATAAATCCATCTATTAGCCTATATAAATCAATAAAATACACACTCTTCTACTATTATAGTTTCTTTCAGAAATGTAAGTTAAACTGAACAATCAAGTAAAACTACAGAGGTTTTTGCTGAAATGACTAATTAAACTAAAAATTGCTATGGTGTACCATTTGCTGCGTTTCTGTACTTGATTGTGCTGTGAATATTTGCAGCATTTTTCTTTATTTAGTTGTGTTGTGAGTATCTGTAACTAATTTAATAACACTGATGAAGATGAAGATGAAGATGAAAATGTAATAAATTAAAAATTACAGATGTAATTGTGATGCAGCTTAACAAAAAAGTTGAAAGCCATGTAGAGATCCAGATACAATGGTATGGATGCTTTAGCAATTGAATCCTTTCCAATCTTTCAGAGCCTCTCACTGGCCATTTGATTAGTAATTTCAGTTTCAGACAGGCAGACTACAAATAGACTGAGAGACAGACAGACAGACAGACAGGCACACACAGGTAGACAGACACACACACACACACACACACGCACGCACGCAGACAGGCAGGCAGGCAGGCAGACAGACAGACAGACAGACAGACAGACAGACATTCAGACAGACAGACAGAGTTCCTGCCACAAATGTTTGTTCTGGGGAACAGAACTGGTGTTGAGTTGACTTTTTCATTAGTGCTGAGTTGAATGAGCATAATAATGACAGGCCCCAGGGCTCTGCCTGCCCGCAAGCCTAATCACTCAACTGCCACCAGCCACACTGTTTCCCCCTGCGTAATTAAAACAGAGTCAGAACAGAACCGTAAAGCAACACTAGCCTTCCACTCCCTAATGAGACACTCAACTGCCTGGTGTGTGCATTAAACATTCAACTCTGTCTGAAAAAAAGAAAAGAAATGAGAAAATAAGTGAGTGAGAGAGACCGTTTTTTAATTTTTTAAAGGCATAAAACCTCTAATTGTAGATAGAAGAAAACATTTAATTAAAACTTTTAAGAATTAATTTGGTTCATTAGATTATCAACATAATAATAATAAAAAATATATAAAATTTTAATATCACCATGAATTTCAGTATGAAAATTTCTGAAAAACACTGCACCTTCATAATACTAAAACATGTACTGTATAAAAAGCATAATTGACCAATGATCTGCTACAGTACATGCCTATATTCATCCTATATATTAATAAGAATATTATTTATACTTTATTATTTATTGCTATATAAGTATATTTCTTATTTGTCTTAGCCAAATCAGCTAGAAATTAACAAAAGGGTATTGTAAATATCCCCCTCAAAGCCCAACTGTACCCCCTCAAAGCCCAACCGTACCTCATCGTGGTGAGGGGGTGAACTGCTTTGGGAGAAACCCCATGCAGGCCAACACGGCTCTGGCCTGGAGAAAGACCTGGCAACCTTCTCCAGTACTCTGCCATAAAATTCCATGGATCAACCAAACACCGAGTCATATATACAACCCAGGCTCATTCTGAAATCCTATGTATACATTTCTGAAGACCGTGAAATACGTCCCAGGAGGTACGTTTTTTTTGCAGTTTTTGTTTTCGCGAATCCACGAGAGGCCGCTGTGTACGCAATTTGAGATCTCGAATTTCTCTCGCGAGTGCCATTCGCTCCTGCTGTTCTCGCATAAACCCACCAGAGGCCACTGTTGACTGACTGTTCGACTGACTGAATGACTGACTGACTGACCAATCGACTGACCAATCGACTGACCCACCCTCCTCCTTCCCTAAACCCAACCAATTTTATTGATTAACTTGCCCACCCATTTCCCTAAACCCAACCAACAATTTTCAAAAGCAATCCAGAAAAAGAAAAGCCCTCATCTGATTTTTACCACGTTTTACCACATTCTTACCCTGTTATATACTTGTTTATTTTATTTCTTGGATTCTGTTTTTGTCTTACCTGCTTTCTGGAACCGTTCTTCACCAGACTCGAACCCCATTGTCGTGGTCAACTTCTCTCTGCATCTCAAGTCCTCCGACATACATGGTGAGCTAACAGGATAAACTGGTTACAGCGGGAAAGCTGTCCATACGGAGGTAAGCGGTCAGCTGGTAAGCGTGAAAAGGAATGGCGTCATACCGCCCCGTAGCGTTCGTTTAAGAAATTAAATGCAGCCATACGTACCTCTGGCTACATAATTCGCAGTCTCAAGAAATGTATATAGGGCTACGTTTTCAGAATGAGCCTGTGTTGCATATATGGTACTGACCAGTGGGCCCCCCTGGCTGAGACAAATCCAATATGCTACTGGGGAAGTGCTAAGACCTGGACTAATTAACCAAGGCAGTGATGATGTGCGTGGGTCAAATCCTTCTGGACGCCTACTTGCTGATGAACCCCATGGTGAAAAGACCTCTCGACGCTTTACGAAAATTCACAAAATTGGCACATGGAATGTCCGTGGATTACACGCGGACAAACTAGACATCATCAAACAAGAAATAGACCGGCTCAAGATTGACATTTTGGGAATCAGTGAGGTACATTGGATTGGCAATGGCTTCTTCAACTCAGGCGAGCATATCATGTACTATTCTGTTAATGACAACCTCAGAAGAAGAGGCGTGGGCATCATCATGCATAAGAAAATCGCCAGGGCAGTGGAAAGCTTCCGAACCATCAACGATCGCGTCATGGCCATCCGCATCAATGGAAAACCAAGCAATACCACCATCATCCAAGTTTATGCCCCTATTGCTGAAGCAGCAGAGGTGGAAGTCGAGGGATTCTACGCAACAGTCCAAGAAGCAATAGATCAAACACCAAAGAAGGACATCCTCTACATCTTTGGCGACTTCAATGTGAAGACGGGAGAGGAGATCAAGACAGACATAGTTGGCCAATATGGACTGGGAAAAAGGAATGAAGCAGGGGATCGTCTCGTACAATTCTGCCAAGAACATCAGCTAGCCATCACGAACACATTCTTCCAGCAACCAAAGCAGCGCCTGTATACGTGGACATCTCCAAGTGGCGAACATCGCAATCAAATCGACTATACCCTGTGTCAACAGAAATGGAGAAGCTCTGTTCTCGTAGTGAAGACATTCCCTGGCGCGGACTGCGGGTCAGACCACGGATTACTGGTGGCCAGGGTGAAACTCCAATTCTGCAACGTCAAGAAACCACCTGCAGCAAAGAAGTTCGACATTGACAAGATCCCCCCCATTTATGCAGTCGAGGTGAAGAACAGATTCGATTTGTTTAACATTGAAGGCTCGCCAGATGAGTTGTGGGACGAAATCAAGACGACCGTCATTGAAACAGCTCAACAGCACGTCCCATACAAGAAACCTGGCAAACCTGTTCAAAATGGATTTCTGACAAAACAATCGACATAGCAGACAGGAGAAGAAGGGCAAAGACAGTTGGGGCCAAGGATGAAGTAAGGAGGCTGAACACATTGTTCCAGAGAGCAGCCAGGAAAGTTAAAGAGCAATATTGGAATGAACAGTGTAGCAAGATGGAGAAAGACAACAGAAAAGGATACAAGAGAGCACTGTTCGCCCAAGTGAAGAAGGCAAGAACACCTTTCCTGGCTCGCAAGGCTACGATACAAGGAACTGCATGATCAATGAGCTATCAGAGTAAGATGGCGCACATACACAGTAAAACTATACACAAGTGAGGATCAGGGACCGCCACTACAGGAAGACTCATTCGAGCTGGAACCTGACATTCTTGACGACGAGGTTGTGTGGGCGATTAAGCAGCAGATCAACCGAAAGGCACCAGGAATTGATGGCATCCCAGTAGAGCTTCTGAAACCAGTACCAACTGTAGCACTAACAGCGATATGTCAACGCATCTGGAGAACATGTCTGTGGCCAAAGGAGTGGAGAAGGTCAGTGTTCGTCCCAATACCGAAAAAAGGCGACACAAAGGACTGCTCCAATTATCACACCATCGCCTTGATACCACAGGCTAGCAAGATCCTCCTGAAGATTATTCAACAACGCCTGAGTACAACTGTTACGGTCCCTAATTTAAATATGACTCGTGATCCTAAGACAACATAACATAAATAAACAATGGCCAAAGTGCTCCAACTAAGTTATTTATTAACATAACATAACCAGCCAAAACAATCCAAAATGACAAGAGATGGGGAGCCCAACAACATAATAAATAACAACCAAACAAACCTAAAGCAGGTTGGAACTCCCCACTCCAAACAAATATCAAAAGGAAAGTATAAAGGAGAACACAACAATAAAGCCGTCAAAAACTGTGGTGAGGTGGAGGAATGAGGGATCGCGAGAAGTCCGCTTCCGTCCATTTTAAAGGCCTGACGCCACCAAATCAACCAATAGAAAACTGAAAAGGGAAAACAAAAAAACAAGATCAATTGAGAGTAATAATTATGGGCAGGAATGAACGCCATATGCAACACCTCCACCCCCAAAATAGTGACTGGTAAACGAAACAAAAAGAATACATAAATAAAACACCACCCATCACCATATAGTAATACGTGAAATTGCATCGGCCAGCACATTATCTTTACCAGCAACATGTTTCATTTCCAAGTTAAAAGTACAAACAAAGCCCATCTCATCAAACGTTGGTTAGAATTATGCATTTTATGAATAAAGATGAGAGGGTTATGATCAGTGTAGACAGTAATTGGATAGGATGAAGAGCTAATATAAACTTCAAAGTTGTTGAGGGCCAAAACTAGCGCCAGTGCTTCTTTTTCAATTGTTGAGTATGCTTTTTGATGTTTTTGGAATTTTTTGGAAAAGTAGCACACTGGATGTGTCTCCACATCCAGTGTGTCATGGATGTGGATGTGTCTCCACAACTCCATCAAGCCCATCCTGCAATAGCACCGCACCCGCCCCCACATCGCTAGCATCAACAGTCAATTTGAATGAACGGTCATACAATGGAGCAGCCAAGACGGGTGTATGCGTTAAAAGGGATTTAAGTGACTCAAAAGAATGTTGACATTCCGGTGTCCATTTAAAAACCGATTTAGGACTTAATAGGTCTGTGAGAGGACAAACTACTGTTGAAAAGTTTTTACAATAACTACGATAATATCCCGCCATTCCCAGAAAGCGCTGTAGTTCGCGGCGTGTGGAAGCAACTGGGAAGGACGTGATAGCCTCAATCTTGGCATGTACTGGTTTTACCATGCCACTACCCACAATCTTACCCAAGTAGACTACCGTTGCTTTTGCAAAATCACATTTGGTCAAATTAACCGTTAAATTGGCCTCAGTCAATTTCTTAAAAACCTGTGTTATCTGATTGATGTGTTCTTGCCATGTTGTTGAATGTACAACGATGTCATCTAGATACACATCTAGATACACCCCCCCAACATGCAATTAACTAACCGCTGAAATGTCGCGGGTGCATTGCGTACTCCAAAAGGCATTACTGTATACTGTAAAAAGGCATCAGGTGTAACAAAGGCTAGATAGAGAAATGCCAGGTGTACAGGCTGGTTTTCAGAAGGGAAGAGGCACTAGAGACCACATCGCCAACCTCAGGTGGCTCATAGAGAAGACACAAGAATATCAAAAAGACCTCTACATGTGTTTCATCGATTACACGAAGGCCTTCGACTGTATTGAACATGAAATGTTGTGGACCTGCCTCCTAGAACTGGGAACGCCTGCTCATCTTGTCCAGCTCATCAGATCGCTTTATGTGAAACAAGAAGCCACAGTGAGAACTGCGTATGGTGATGGGGAGTGGTTCAAGATCGGGAAAGGAACAAGACAAGGCTGCATTCTATCGCCACCACTCTTCAACCTGTATGCAGAAGCAATCATAAGAAAAGCACTAATGGACATCACCCTACTGGCCGAAAGCAGAGAAGATCAGGAGCGACTCATCCTGAAAGTGCAAGAAGAAAGTGAGAAGGTAGGGTTGCGCCTTAACATCAAGAAAACAAAGGTGATGACGACCTCCGAGAATGGAAGTTGCAGCATAAAGATCCACAATGAAGAAATCGAGACAGTACAGGACTTTATATTCCTTGGTTCCAAGATTAACCGAAATGTGGACACAACACCTGAAATCATGAGACAGTTAACCTTTGGATGGAATGCAATGGTGAGCATGAATGCCATCTGGAAAAGTAAGGATATCAGCACTGCAACTAAAGCAAGGCTAGTTAACGCGACCCTCTTCCCCATAGCAAACTATGGCTGCGAGACCTGGACGATCAAGAAGACAGACAGAAGAAAGATCGACGCCTTCGAGTTGTGGTGCTGGAGGAGAATGTTGCACATCCTGTGGACAGCGAGAATCACCAACAAAGAAGTCCTAGGGTGCTTCAAGCCAAAGACCTCGCTGGAAGCCAAGATTACCAAACAGAAATGATCCTATTTTGGCCATGTCATGCGTAGCAATTCACTCGAGAAGGCAGTCATGCTGGGAATGGTCAGTGGAAGTAGGAGGAAAGGCCGCCCAAGAACTTGTTGGCTCGATACTGTCAAATCTGATACCAACATGATCATGCGCGAACTCAAAGAAGCAGTGATTAATAGAACTGTGTGGAGGGGATCCATGACCGAAAATCGACCTCGACTGAATGGATAATTGATTGATTGTAAATATGCAAAATCTAACAATTTAGTTTTTGTATAAAACATTCCTCAAACAAGATAGATAGCCAAACATTTCTGACAACTTAAAACTAATAATAACTAGACTGACTGTGCAACACATTCTCTTAAAATGTTTAGGCTTTTAAACAGTTCTCCGAATAGTGTAACTGATAATACAGTGGACAGGCAGAGAGGTCTGCTTGCCTTCAGCTGAGTTTCTGAATATTGACTTCAGCTGCAGTTTTACTGAACTGGAGAACAAGAGATTTTGCCTGTTGCCATAGCAACACAACAGCAAGCTTTCTTCTTTTACTAAAAGTGCATAACCTTGTGTTTTTATTGTTCTGAGGTGGAGGAGGCCAATTAACAGTCTCTTATTTAAAACAGTGTGCTTTCTCTTTACTTGATTGGTGTTCTAACCTTAATTGACTTGAAGGGCTTCTAAGGTGTCTTTAATCACTGTATTTATCAGTTCACCATAATCCCTGAAAAAATAAAATAGTTTTGAGCAATTTTCATTTAAAAAAGACTGTGGAGTTTGGTTACTGCACTGCATTTGCCAAGCACTTTAAAGTGCAGATTTAATGACATGCTTGTCTGGAGCTGCTAATAATGTCTTAAAACATAGGGGGGCTGTGTATTTATGGCAAGACACTGCAGGTGAAAAATGAACTAACAGTTTTCATCATTTTGCTATCTGATTGAATACATTAAGATTCACACTTTTTGTAGTGCAAATTTTGTTAAATATTATGTTTAAATATGCTAATAAGGAATTATTTTTATTAAATGTGCTCTAATACGCATACATTTCTTGCACACAAACATCTGAACGCTGAATGAAGTCAGGTTTAAAATTCATCTTTCTTTTTTTATATACTAGAAAAAAGGTTTTTACAGAGGAAACTTTTAAAATCTCATTTTATCACACAAATAGCCAAGCAAATATACATTTCTGCAATGTCTTGTTTGAGCATTTTCTTCAGGATACAGATATGAATACGAATTTCTAGTTTGGTGTATGCAAATACTCCTGAAGTGATCTGTCACTCAGTGAAGGAGGAAAAAAACCTATTTGTGAAAGAGCTTTTAAAAATATGTGTTGCAATTGAGATATGCAGACACAAATTGGTAAAGTGTGATACAAGAAACACTTAAGTCTATTTTCTTCCATTATACTGAAAAACCCAAACATTGACAGGTGCATGAAAAACGGTGTTTTGCCAACAGTGTCCTGCCTTAACAGGAACAAAAAAAAACTAAACAAACAAAAATGTTGGATTAATACACATAATGCACAGAAAGAGCCGCTGACCTACATGAGTGCTAGTTTACATGGAGCTAATCTTGAATGGCACAGCAATTTTGTCACAGGCTGGATTGGCACTGATGATGTCGGCAGCTTGCCTAAGATTGATTAGACACATCAAGGGAGCCACTGTTCCAGAGGGAGCGAGACGGAGAGAAATATGGATTTGTCTCCATGCTTATACCTCTTCATTTGTTTCCATTACAGCCTCCTGTCTCTGAGCACCCCGAACAACAGTTGCCTGACATCGGCTCTCACTGAAGTTTCTGCTGCACATTTAATATTTGTTCCTTGTAAGCTGCGTTAAAGAGCTGATTAATGAATATCATATTTAATAGATGCCCAGTTTGTCAAAATAGTTGCACTGAGGATTGGCTGTAATGAGATGCTCAACATAATGTTTGGATTTTAAATGGATTGGTTTTTACACTACACTGACCATGTTTAACATGCATGTAATTTTTGATTAAAATATATGCCTGTGGTTACTTTTTTTTTCTCAAAATTTATATTGCATTTCCCAGCAGTTTTAAAGTGAAATCTCCGGTTGTACTAAAAAGTGTGATACTTAGAAACCAATACATTTTACTGTTGTTCATGCAAGAACTATATCAATTTGGAAATCAGTGAGTAAAATGTTACTGCTGAAAACAAATCACCTGAACCTGGCAAACCAGACTATTATTGTTAATGAAAAAAAATGCATTTGCTGAAGTAGTCATTGTAATTTAAATTTGCAAAATTTGGTTACAAACCCCCCAAAATATAAATTCTGTACCTCAATCTTTTAAATAAAAAAAATAAAAAAATAAAAAATAAAATTAATTAATAAAATTAATAAATAAAAAATAATAAAAACACAATAATTATTGTTAATACAGTAGCTACTGTATGTACTAACATGAATAAATAATGGACAATAGGCTACATTAATTACAGACACAGTATTCACCATTGTTAACGTTTTAATGAAAATACAGCTGTTACTGTTAACTCACAGTGCATTAACTAATATTAACAAGCGCAAATTTGGATTTAATAATGCATTTGTAAACGTTGAACTATGATTAATAAATGCTGTACAGGTATTCTTAGTTCAAGTTAGTAAATACATTATAACATTAAATAATGGAATCTTAGGCTTTGGTCATGACGTTTAATTAGCTTTTAATTTTCAATTACCATGTAATCTGCCCACTATATTGTTACAAAGCAATCATTATGATCATGGATAAATAAAATAAAATTCTATCTAAATGTTACATTTTTATATTAGACACCACAATCTATCTAGTAGTTTGACTCTTTCAATTTCGACAAAGTAGGCTGTATTGATTGAATTAATAAATGTTTAAATGTGTGAAAAACAAAATTATGCAGGCCTACTTCGTTAAATAAAGGAACAGCGAGAAAGCGCAGACACCTGACCAGACAAATAATCTCGCTACTGCGCATGTGCGAGCATCTCTGTTTGAACAGCACGCGGCACGCTGTCAAACGGAGAGCACTGTGAAAAGTTGTGTATTACACTGAAAAAAAGTACTCTTTTGCATTGTTGTTCGTCAGTGAAAATTATAGACCATAGAAAATTCAAAACGGCACATCACCGGCTTTAAAAGGGTACACAAGCACTGAGTTCCTAATAAACCTGAATGAGTTAAAGCTGACCAAGATATGGTTTCTTTACTGCTCAACAGGTAAGATATACTTTAATCAATAGATAGTCATAATAATAATAATTGTATTTTAACTTAAGTTAATACAAATGCGTTTTATTATTATTGAATGAGTCGCTAAATTAACGTTAACTACGTGAATGAGTAAAACCGATATTTCATTTAAAATTCATGCCACCCCATCGAATTATTTATATTAGATTAGTACAAATGTGACGATCAGAAACCATGTACAGTCATATATCATGTCTATATTATTGTTTTATTCTGGTTATGAAAATATGAACCTCATTTTGGCATATATGTAACCTATACGTCATGTACAAAACATTTACACAGAAAATGTGCCAAATGAGGTTAATATTTTCGTCAAAGGATGTGCAAAAAATCCCTGAAACAAATTTTGCATTATATTCATCACGAATACATTTATCCATACATTTTGTAGTAATAATAATAATAATAATAACAACAACATTTAATATTATAGATAATACTTATATATGTAATATGATTGAGCGATTCTTTGCACATTCTGTGATGCATATATATTTTTTCCTGAGCTGTGAATCCAGACTGTACTATAGTTTTTAACGTGGTCAGTAAATAAACAGCTCATTTCCCCCCCCCTAGACAATTCATTAATAGCAAATGAGCTCATTTACCCACATATAATCATGCACTGAGCAGATCAGATAAATATCATTGACATCAACTGTACATTTACTTGTCAGTTTTTTGTTAATGTCATGGTGTTCCAGTTAACCTCTTATGTTTGTTATGATTAATCTATGTTTTCATAAGTAGTTATGCTAACAATGCCAAAGTTGTGGGTTTGATCCCCAGGGAGCACACATACTGTAAGCACACTTCATACTGTGAATGCACCATAACAAAGGTCTGCAAAGTGCATCAATATAAATGTAATGGCACATTACTTGGATGGAGATTGAGTTAGTTTAAGGCATTTTATACTAAATCTTAGTAAAGCTGCTTTAGAAGAACAACATATTTTTATGCTGTATGCTTATAACAGCTGCTTTTGCATTGCATTATAAATAATATTGTCTCTGTTACAGAATAACATTTGTAGACCCTACTAATGAAAATGTTTGCACACAAATCTCGAAGCCACTAAAATGGACTGTACAGTTCAAATATGGTTATGGTTAAATAATATAAAATGTATTTATTGTTAACTTACAAAAAACTAAATAAAAGAAACCTAATAAAAATATTTAACATAACATCGTGTTTTCATCTATTACAGTCCATGCATGATGAGTTAACTTAAACTTACTACATTAAGCAATCTGTATATTCATTCATTCATTTTCTTTTCGGCTTAGTCCCTTTATTAATCTGGGGTCACCACAGCGGAATGAACCGACAATTTATCCAGCATATGTTTTACGCAGCGGATGCCCTTCCAGCTGCAACCCATCACTGGGAAACACCCATACACTCTCATTCACACACTACGCAATTCACCTATAGCACATGTCTTTGGACATTGGGGGAAACCAGAGCACCCGGAGGAAACCCACGCCAACACGAGGAGAACATGCAAACTCCACACAGAAATGCTAACTGACCCAGCCGAGGCTCGAACCAGCGACCTTCTTGCTGTGAGGCGACAGCGCTACCCACTGCGCCACCCCATATTATATTATTCATTCATTCATTTTCTTTTCGGCTTAGTCCCTTTATTAATCTGGGGTCGCCACAGCGGGATGAACCGCCAACTTATCCAGCATATGTTTTACGCAGCGGATGCCCTTCCAGCTGCAACCCATCACTGGGAAACATTCATACACACTCATACACTACGGACAATTTTAGCTTACCCAATTCACCTATACCACATGTCTTTGGACTTGTGGGGGAAACCGGAGCACCCGGAGGAAACCCACGCGAACACGGGGAGAACATGTAAACTCCACACAGAAATGCCAACTGACCCAGCCGAGGCTCGAACCAGCGACCTTCTTGCTGTGAGGCGAACGTGCTACCCACTGCGCCACCGCGTCGCCCCCATATTATATTATATTATAATTTTTCATATGTGGTTCATGGGTGTTTAAGATTTATTTACAATTTTGAATTTCCTTGTGGGACTTCATTCTCCACTCCAATGTCTTTTGATGTAGAAAAGTTTAACAAAGTGAAAGTAGTTAGAAATTATATGTTGTCATGGTTGTTCATGTAAATTATGGTATATAAACCATTCAAGGATCTGCCAGCACTTTTTCTATTATTTTATATATTTATCTCTCTACATATTTTTTATATTTCTTATACGGGATATTGTTTGAAACTAGTAAAAATTTCATTAAAAGTCACTTTGTTCATCTGTCAGATTTTTCTTGGTGTAGAGATCAAGGTCCCCTAACTCTCCCATTATGAGCCAAAGGCAACTGTCAATTAATGCTTTTTTTTTCTTTCCTTTTTGTTTTCTTTCCTTTTTTTCCTTCTTTGTTTTCTTTCCTTTTGTTTTTGTTTAGGGACCACATCTTTGATGTTAGTTTTGAACGTGTAGTCTTTTATACAATTCTTATAAATAGAAATCCACAGATTTGACTTGAAAATTGGGGCCTTAAGAATAAAATAGAATTAAATCCATAATATCCATTTGGTCAGGTGCCAGACTTTCTGCATTCTTAAAGGCATAGTTCAATCAAAATTTTTTATTTACTGTTCATTTAATCACCCTCAGGAAATCTTTTTTTTCTTCATTTTTTTCTTTCAACTATTTTTCTACTGTAGAACTAAATTTAGAATACTATTTTTACCCAAAACTGTATTTCTTTGTGATTCGTATAATTCAAGCCAATTCATTGATTGAATCTTATGAATTTAGAAGATCGGACTGTGCAAAAAATTGAACAATGTACGACATTTTTATCTTTAAACCACAGCCTCGACAAACTACCTGGAGTCTATTCACGAGAGTCTGGAGTGTGAACTTCCTGTTGCACAATGACGTATGCGTGGATGCAAACTTACAGATGAGTTGACACTGCCTGAGGGTGAGTAAACTATTACTGTTAAATAGGTTCATACAAGTTTTTGTTTTTGAATCTCCAAATAACTTTTCAGCTAACAGTTCTGTAGATGTTTTTTTTTCTAGTGAAGAAAATGTTAACAAACTTAAGAAGTGTTTTTTGTTTCTATTATAACAACTTTTGGTGGAATGGAATGGCTCATAGATATTTAAAGGTGCAGTAGAATTGAAAACAAAACGAAAAAAAAATGACATACCATGAACCTCAAACACCATTGATTCTTCATTCAC
Organism: Danio jaintianensis; assembly: GCA_903798115.1. Taxonomy (NCBI): domain Eukaryota; kingdom Metazoa; phylum Chordata; class Actinopteri; order Cypriniformes; family Danionidae; genus Danio; species Danio jaintianensis. The sequence continues at coordinate 24,703,204 of CAIGQV010016735.1, forward strand.
ATGTAAATCCTGAGTGTAAAATCCCAGTGAAAAACTGGCCAATCAGAACAAAACAATGACTGTGATGTTTCACATAGGATCATTAACATGGACACCTCCAGCAGCATTTGATTGGCCACAATGTTTCCTAGTAAGACTACAACAATTATAACCATCCCCCCTTACTTTCTACGTTTAACAGCTCATTATATTTCCTATGTATGTGGGTCTCTTATTTTGAAAACAGGACTGGCATTAGCTTTGTGGTAAGTCAGTGGAACAGAATCTTAGCTGTTTACAGTTTGTCATCAGAAAGCAAAACTCCAGAAAGATGGATTATAGGTTAATTTTGTACCACTCCGAAGAGGCATTAGATTAGACATTTTTACTGTCCATGCATGTGGAAATTCAACTTTCGAAGAAAAAAAAAAAATCAAACAGCAAATACGGTTAACTTTACAATGCAATAGTCAATCCACAAAAACTTCATGCCCCATTAATTACAAAACGTGAGATTATTTTGGTTGAAGAACTATAACTAAAACTGTAAATAGATACATAAGTAAAACATTAAAAATGTGCAACATTTAATTTAATAAAAATAGGTAAAGCTACTTGGGGTCACATTATAAAATATTTTAAATATATATATATATCTAATTGTTGTGAGTACTCTGTATCATCTACCAAAAGGAAAATGTTCAAATTCATGTAGAAAAAAAGGTCTGTTAAAATTATGTTTTGTTAGTTTAATTTTTATATTGCAATATTTTCCATGTACATTTGTAATGAGATAATAAACAAGTGTACAGAGGAGCAGTTATGGACAGATAACTCACTCCTAACGTGAACCTCTTCTCCACTTGAGTTGAAACAATTGCAGTTTGACAAGGCGTTTTTTTGATTTGTACTTCACATTTTTTTGACAGTTGAAGTAGGATTAATTTGCACTTTTTTTTGCACGAGTACATCACACTGTTTGAGTATCAGAGACATAAGTTTTTGGAGCCAGAGCCATATAGAGAGCTCTGGCTGAGCGTGAGCTCATTAATATTCACAACCCTTCCAAATTTCTGTTCAAGTTTCTGGAGATTTTTTGCACTTACCTAAACCACATACCTTCTATGTAGATGTCAGAGAACAATTTCAACATAATGTGTCAATGCATTCTATGGCATCTTTAAGGTTATTCAAGAAACCATTGATGCCATTGGAGAACCTTTACTTCTACCAGTATGAATTTAGCTTCCAGAATGTGGGCTGTATTTCAGAACTAATCTGGTGTGAGTTTACCAGGCTGATTGAAAAAAAAAAAACTGGTACAAAGAGTTTTGATTGAACTGATACCAGTCATTCATTAATCAGTCTCACATTTAGTCCATTATGTGCTTCAGAACGCAGACATATCGTCACCGTTCACAAATTTCACTGCGTGAGCCATCAAACTGAGAGACGTTAAATGCTCTGTCTTTGTGTGGATAGCATCCCATTGAGTTGCTTTGATCCTGCTGCATGCGAATGTGAATTATAGTAATCGCAAATCAAAAAAGCGCACTCTACCAGCCAAATATTGACTATGTTGTTCTCAGTAGTGAAGGACGGGATGTAATTGTGTCAGTCTTGCTTGTGCGTCTCAACAAGGGATGGGGTGAGTGACAGCTTAATACAGCCAACACTTCCATTGTCATCAGACGAGCATTTGGAACAGTGATACAAAGCCGAGGCGGGACATGTTATTCACTGCGGGACACTTACCAGCAAATAAATACCCCACAATGGCACGCACTGTCCCCTGACAAACATAGACACTGATTCATAGCTGCTCTTGCCGGGCCAGAAGAAATGATTTCAGAACGCAATGTGATATTCATGGACTTTGCCAGTTGGGATTTTGCATATTAGTTGTTGGACATGGCTTAATAAGACATCAATCAGATGTGGTGAATTTAGATGCCAATCACATTCATGAAGTAACAATATCCATTATGAATTTTCATGTTATGGAAAGTGAAAGAGCGTCAGCTTTGGATCCAGCACCATCTGATGTTATTTCTGTTTTATGTTGAGTCACATTTCATTGCCAAATATGACAAAATTCTGAACTTTGAATTCTGGTTTAGGGCTGTAAAAAAATATTGTTTCATTGTAGATATGGTAATGTAAGAATCTGCAATAGTCACTGCATTGTCAAGTTCGGATTATTAACCTGGATCTACAATTCAGAACACGTGATTTATAGAGTCATTGCAAAGTTGAACTCTAATAGAGTAAACAATTTTAATTTGGATGTGTTTTTAAGGCCTGCGACCATTTAAGCACAAGAAATTATAAAGTTTGTAGCTTTAACAAAAGTTAATTATATTTATTTATACAATGAAGAAGACCATAGTAGTCAACATTTGAAGTGGATCAAAAAAAGATTTTCAAAATTTGATCCACTTTAAGTGTTGACTATTGTATACAGTGTTATTTTACATTTGATCATTTATTTTCTGTACCTCAATACTGTTACTATAAAGCACTGCATATTTCATTTGTATTTAATTCTGTTTTATGAATTTATTCTTGTAATTTATACTATTTTTTGCAGAAACCCTCTACAAAATCATCCCAATCAATGTAAAATTACGAATTCTTTCCAAATAGAGTTATTTAAATTATGTTGTTAATTTAAATTCAGTATGTATAGCAGAAAAACAAAATAATCACAATGATAGATAAATTATCATGCAGCCCTATTTGGGTTGTTGACGTGACATTGCATTATCACTGTCACACATGACAAAAACGAGGAAAAATCTCAAAACTGTCCATTGGTGTGACTGTCTCAAGCTTAGTTCAATAAATTACAGTTTATAAATTAAATAGAATTGTAAAATAATTATTAAATACCAAAATTTATAAATTCCATATATTTCTAAAAAGATAGGAACTTGATACATTTTGTCACTGTAAACTGTGTGAATGCAAGAGTGTAAGGGTGTTTCCCAGTGTTGGGTTGCGGCTGGAAGGGCATCCGCTGCGTAAAACATATGCTGGATAAGTTGGCGGTTCATTCCGAAAAGAAAATGAATTTTTTACATTTAACTTTTTGTAACCACTATACAATTTTAAGGACAGTGTGACACCCCAATTTATTCAAAATGTCCAACAAGTCAGCAGGTCATGGATAATAAAAATATCATAAAATAAATAACATTTTATGTAAATAAGTGTCCAACCGTCTAGGGATGGTGCATAACATGAAAGACAAAACAAAGAAAATGAAATCAAAGATTTATTGGGGGTTGAATTCGGGAGCTGACAAGGCCAAAATAACAAACAAAAAATTCCTTTACTTTAAATCTCTAACTTACCTGAACAGAAATGAAAGAAAAGAAAATACAATTAACTACCCTAACACAAAAACAGAGGTCAAAAGGTTTTCCATATAAAATGGCGTCAAACTCCTTACTATTCCAATCTTATATACAGCATTTACAAACTTGTTACAGAACAGGCAACCACATTTAAGGGACAATCCAAAAATCAATGTCAGCAGAAATAAAAAAGTCAAACAAGCCAGTGGAACAAAGTACCATAAACAAAGTAAACACAAAACAAACAGTACTCACAAATCTCTGTAGTCACAACTTTAACACATTCAAAAACTCTGCCCTATACAACATACAAAAGTTCAACCACACAAAGCAAGTGACCAAAACAAGATGGCCACCAAGGAAGTTATGTCATGGCTTTTAAAACACCGTAGGCCAATCAGGAACAAGCAATCAGCTGGAAGTGGCCTATCAGATGTGTTCTAGGCAAAGCAGAGAAACAGATGAGACAAGACAACCATAGGGTTGTAACACCAACAATGAAGATAATCACTCGGTGTATATTTTTAAGAGTTGTTTTTCATTAATTCTCGCTACAGTATGTCACAACATAGGACATTTTTACAGTACAGGTCAGAAAAAGTAAAAAAAACAACAACAACAACAAATTGATAAAATTAGCAACCCCTTATATTTTCTAAAACAGACTTCAAACTACATAAAAAAACTAATTTCTTCTTCAAAAATTTAGTTTTATTTGTCAACTTCCCACTTTTAAGCTGTATGGAGATTGTTCTCTGTTTCTGTTACCTTTGGCAGCATGTTTATCAGACATGCCCAACTTCCATGTTGTCCATACAGGAAAAACTGATTTATTATTTTAAAACTTTTTTTAGAGATAAAGCAGAAGATTTGGTTGCTATGGCTACTTACCACACACAGCACAAACTCTCTAGGGATTCGCAACATGAGAGTTTGTCGGCAAGAACAATAGGTTGAACATTTGGTAGTAATTGCTTCATGCTCCACTCTCAGAAGGCGTTAAGGTGAAATCCTTCAGTATCATCTCTGAGCTTCTCCGCCCGAGTCTCAGGGAATGACCTTCGCTTCATATTTTACAGCGGTACAAACAAGACCTTGAGCTCCACACTCTCTCAACAAATTAAAGGAAAAACTGCTGTTCGCTTCTGATGTGAGCTACAGTTACTCCAGGGTCACATTTGATCGTAGCACTCACATTCACCAAAGAAAAATATTGAGTTTGGCTGCGAGCGCAACAGTCATTTTGTTTGTGTTTTTAGTGCAAAGCCAATATTTCATCCAAGAGCATTCTGAGTCGAGCTGGAACGCCAAAACCTATTTATGTTGGTTGTACACGCAGCCCCCTGCTTTTATCAAACCAACAGCGAAAGCCTTGATGTAATGTAGCTGTGTGTGTGTGTTCTGATACTCCTTCCCTTTGGAGAACTTTTAAGTGTTCTCATTGCCTGTTTGTGGTATCAGAGACTTTCTCCAAAAACAATTACTTTTAGGATTGTTCATTAAATTTATTTCACTTATTGAATGATCATTTAGTTTTTTTATATAAATATTATTTGTTTAATATGAATCAAATATAACTATGCAACAGTTTGAAATGTAATTGATTTATGTATTAGACTATTACATTTTAAGGGAAAAGAAAATATTTAAATAAGTAAGCTGATCACATTTCATAGTGTTGCATTACTTTTAATGCCCCATCTTCAGTGGCATCAGTGAGTAAAGCTCATATCATTGTGTGCTCAGTTTGAAGTGAGCAGTGGGGGGCAGTGTTACAATTTCAGACATCTCACATTTCCCTTCTTCAGATATTATCATATTTAGTCAAGGCACTTGTCTGGTCAAAGGCTTTTTGTCATGTATAAATGAAACCAATCGCTCGGTCCTTTGTGCTTCGGTGGAAAATATTCACATTTGATTTATCACACATGCAAAATAAAATAAATAAAAGCCATACATTAAAATGTCATGTTTAATTATATTATTTTTTTCTGAGAAACAAACTGTTTTTTTACAATGGTTTACAATTGACAGTAAAATGTAACTGAATGTAGTTTTTCTCTTGTCATGCATGCATTTTAAAACACTCTTTTTAAGGACCACAGTGCAGCCTAATTTTTTAAATTCTAATTTTATATGAATGAACTCTTTGAAACTATTTATTAAAACACTAGTCTTACAGTTTTGTCAAATACGTTTTTAATGATTTAAAATATAAGAAAAATATGCATTTTAATAAGAACATATTAAGATGCGGATGTTGCTGAATATTTACATATTTATGTGCTTCACTGATTGACGATGGAATATTATTCCACCCAGATTTTGACATTTTCACAAAAATTATTTGGAAAAACTAGACACTGATTTTTCTTTTGATGTATTCATAATAACATTTGCAAATGCAGACTGTCTAATAGGATGTCTTGTCTTTGACCAGTTTGGAATGCAGAAAAAGCTTACTTTTAGTATCTGTTTTTTAACGATGAGTTTGATATGGAATAAAACTATAAAAACATTTATAATTTCAATAATGTATTTTGTTCCTTATTATGTTCCTAAACCAAGTATGTAAAGCCTGCTCACTTAATGTCACTATAGATAATTTCATACTCTAGGGTGACAGGAAAGATTTTAGATTCATTGATGGCCGTTTTTTGGATTTAATGAAAATGAAAGGTCAAAATTGCAAAATTGGCATCGCTGTTTTGTTGTTGTTGCTGGAGTAACTGAGGCACAGCTCTGTTCTGGAAAGGAACTCATTTGCATTTGAAACATGAAAACGGTGTGTTTTTGCTTCCTCCCAAAGAGGCTTATGCGGTATGGCATAATAAATGATCCATGAGATTTTCATGTTCCTGGGGCACCTGAGAGGTATACTACATCCTGTAAAAAGCAGAATGCAACCCCCTTCAAATTGATTAGTTTACAAATTATGCACTGTGGTAAAAGTGCAGCACAAGGAGCTGTGTGGAAGTGAGTCTTTATTAATTAATAATCTGTCGCGATCATAATTTGTGTAAAAAGGAATAAAATTAGTTACTGATTTTCTTGGCACCAGTCTTCATTTCAGTGGAAAAAAATTGCTAGGGGAATTGTATATACAGTTGTAGGCAAAATGATTAGCCCTCTAGCAAAATTGTAATTTTTTTAAAGTGCTGTTTAATAGAGAAGTTTGTTTTCAACACATTTTTATTCATAGTAGTTTTAATTTCTAATATTGTTTTTTTTGTCTTTGCCATGATGACAGTACATAATATTTTACTAGTTATTTTGCAAGATACTAGTATTCAGTTTAAAGTGCCATTTAAAGGGTTAATTAGATTAATTAGATTAATTAGGCAAATCATTGAACAATAATAGTTCCCCTTCATATGGGAACTTCAACGTGTGTCTGGTAACAGACTATGGGAGTACGTCAGACGACCAATCACTCTGAAGAGTAAGAAAACGGGCCAATGAATGCCAAAATGAATTGGCAGAGCTCAGCTCCACAGCTGACAGTGATTAGCCATTAGTGCTATATAAGCTGCCAGCTGAGAAGCGAGCACTAGAATTTAGCTTTCAGAGCCTCTTACAAGACTGAAGACACTCTATCTGCCAACCTGATTTCAAGACAGAGGCGGTCGATCTGGGCTTCCTGTCCCCTGGGCGTTTCGCTGGTGTGCACAAAAGAGCAGTTTCCATTAAAAGAGCAGATTCCCTAAGAGAGCAACACAGTCAATCAACACGTCTTTTTCAAGACGCTGTTCTGACTGTGCGTTTCTGGATGCGGTGGTTCCTATCTCCGGATGATGGGCACGGGTATCGCATCACAGGTCTGGGGGTCCAGCATGTCGATGCGGTGCTCGCGGACAGCTCATGCTCTCGCTGTGAGGGCATGGCTGTTGCACAGCTGAGATTGCGGCTTTCGAGATCGTGGCGGTTTATCCGTCGCCTCTGGGCCCGCGGACCCCCCATTCCTCCACAGCGCGCCCCATCCAAGCTTCGAGTGATTGTGCGGTTCATCCCCCGGGATGCCTGCGCCTCCGCTTGATGACACCGGAGATCAGACGCCCATTGCGACATTGGAGGGCGAGCTGTCATGCTCAGATGACAGACCGGGCTCGCTACCATCCTACGGGTGCAATGCATAGTCACGGTTCTCAAGTCAGACATGATGGCTGCGCTTCCTGGACTGCTTCGGCGGTGTGGCTGGAGATGGCTTGTCCCCCAGTCTCACCGCCGGACCGACTAAAGGTGTGGCGTGCGGGCTGATGTAAGATGAATCTTCCAGCTCCCGTCCACTTCTTCCCAGGGGTGCACAGCGAGCGCACGCTGGCATAGAGGACGTTTTTCTCCGCCCGGTCCTCGTGCGCTTCCGCCTTCACCTCCCCTGATGGCGAGGCGGCCAGTGGGTATGAAACTATTCCTCAGGTGGTGGGCGCCGCCACCTGTAGGGGTAAGCTGAGACCCCCGTCCAAGGCGGGTGGGTTATCTGTGTCTCTCATGGCCAGAGCCCACACCGCTGCGGGCCATGCCGCTTCTGCTCCCTCCAGCCGAGATGAAGAGTGGGTTTACGCCCCCACTTCATCATACCCAGAGAGCGGTGGGTTATACCAATCCTATCTGCACGTTTTGATATGTCATCTGTTCAGGATGCCGATCAAGATGCTCATGCAGAAACGCATCCCCCAGTGTGTCCGTCCACGGGATTGGTTGCAGCTATAGACCTGAAGGACTCTCACTCCATGTCTCGCTCTCTCCCTCCTTATAACCGTGTTTTTACCGGTGTGCGACAGGGGCCGAGGATGGTAGTAAATGGTCCTCCTCTTTGGGTTCTCCCTGTTCCATGCGTGGAGGATGCCCTGTGCCTCTTCGGCGCACGCGCATCGGCATTTTTGATTATTCATTGACTGGGTTACATTTTTTTTCAGACCTTTGAATTAGTCGATTATGCATAGGGACCTGGTGCTCCGGCACCTCGGCCTGTTGGGGTTTCGGGTCAACCAAGAATGAGCAAGATCTCCCCTGGGCAGAGCTTCTCTCATCTCGGGTTGGAGCTGGACCCGATCTCCATCACGGTTCGCTTTTAGCTCGCCGGGCTAGTGCTGCCCTGTCCGTTTAATTTGGCAGTTATAGTGGTCTCACTGAAGTTTTTCAGAGGCTCCTGGGGCATATGACATTTGTAGCCGCTATCACGTGACAGTGACAGTGTTTCTCGCTCTCCGCCGGTTCCTACCGGTACGGGAGGGGACACACGTGTTGGTTAGGACAGCCAGCACGGCTGCCAAACGGTTGATGTGCGCTACCGCGGCAGGTCTCAGCTAGCTCGCCATCTGCTCCTCCGGAGTCATGCGGCTTAATAGCTGCGTGCCTTTCATATCCCGTACAAGCTCTACCGTGCCAGCTTACATGCTCTCACGACAGTTACGTTTCCGGGAGAATGGAGACTCCACCCCGGCACAGTCCAGCTGTTATGGGCACGCTTCAGAGAAGCCCAGGTCATCCTGCCGCTTCTCCCGAGTGGCCCTTCGCCAGCTGCTTTCCCTGCTCTGCACGGATGCGCTGGCTCTCAGCTGGCCTCGGGTTTACGCACTATGTGTTTTTCCCCAGTGAGCCTGCACGCACAGACTCTGTGCAATGTCGGGGAGACGAGGAGCGGGTCTCGCCCGTTGCGCCTCATTGGCCCAACCGGACCCGAGTTTCCGGACTCACACTCCTCGTGATGGCCCTCCCTGACAAATTCCCCAGAAGAAGCACTCCTTTTTCTGGGACGGGCACCCTCTGGCACCCGCGCAGCGTTCTGGAACTCCCATGGAGGGTTTCTAGACAGAGCGCGGTGGACTTAGGTGACCTATCAGTAGATGGCTAACACCGTCACTCAGGCTAGAGCACCCTGTATAGTCAAGCCTATGCCCTGTAGTGGAGTCGATTCGTTGTGTGGAGCTCTTCTCTCTGAGAAGAACCCCGGACATGCCAGATTAGTGTTGTGTTTTCTTCCTTCAGGATAACTGGAGCGCAGGCTGTCACCCTCCACACTGAAGGTTTGGTGTGCTGCCATCCCCGCTCTCTGTGGGGCGGCGGATGGTAGCGCGCTGGGAAAGCATAACCTCATCAGCCGGTTCCTCAGAGGCGCGTGGCGCAAAATGGTTAATTCCATCCCTGTCCCCCTCTCTTGCCCTCTCGGGATCTCTCTAGCCCCACCGGTTATGGTTAGGCCACTCGACTCAGTATCTATAAGTTTTTTGTCCATGACGGCAGCTCTGCTGGTCGCATTGATATCACAGGAGGGTTAGGATTCCGCTGGCATTTTCGGTCAGCGAATTGTGCCAGGAATTCGGACCGGCCTACTCTCATGTTTACCTGAGACCCCGGTTCAGCTTGTGCCAAGGTTCCTACCACCCCTTTTAATATTAATATTAAGTGGTACCTGCAAGCGCTTTCTGTGGAGGAGACAGACCCAGCCATTTCATTGCTATGTCCGCGCACTGCGCTTAATGTGACACGTAGAGCATACGTCTTTAAGCAGCTCTTTTCTGTTATGATCGGCAGAAGGGAAGTGCCGTATCAAAGCAGAAGTTTGTCCATTTATAGTTATGCCATCGCCCTCGCTTAATGTGCTGGGGCAAGCTGTGTCCCCCGGGAGAGAGAGCACACTTTAAAAAAAAACAAAAAAAAAACAGTGTCTCCTTTTCGCTGTGAGTACGCAACGCCTCTTAGCAGATTATTAGAGTTGCGGGCTGGGTAACACCTAACACCATTCACAAGATTTTTTAATCCTCGAGTGGAGTAGGTTTCCTCCCGATTACTGGGTTACTCCAGTCAGTCGGGACGAAATTAAGCTCGGTGTCAAAAACGCTTGCTGCTCCATGCTCCCTAACCTGGAGATACGTGCGCTTTTTCTATTCTGCTAGTAAGTTTCCCGCTTGGCGAACCCTAGAGAATTCCTCCGAGGTCCCCAGCACCCGACTCAGTGGAGGAGCCGGGTGCCTGGCTCAGTGTGATGTCTGGTATGCCCACTCTTGGTCTACCCACATGCTGAGGTTCGGTGCCAGCTATGTGCGGTCCCATATGCCTATTTCAGCCACGGAGTGTTCCCCCTGACCAGGCGGACCCGTGTCTTCCTTACCCGCTAACCAGCTTATCATATGTAGCACTCCCCCTCCATAGGGCTAGTCCATATGTTCTTATTGCCATCAAGTCTCCCCTCTTGGGTAGCAGGTGGTCTCTGCAGCGTCCTCCCCCTTCGGGGGCTGGCACACTTTCCCAACGTACTGTCGTATTTTCAAAATCCCTAGATAATATTAGCTAGGTAAAAGCACAATACAACCCACGATCTAAAATTCTAATTATTCCCATGTAATTGTAATTAAGGGCCTAGGGGACGTTGGAAGGTTGCGCTCTTGGTGATGCTTGTGTGCTCACGCTACACTTGGCAAACTTCACATCCGGAGCGCGACGGGCTTAGCTGCTGTGGCGTTTTCCATACAGTCTCCCATATTCTGTTACCAGACACACGTTGAAGTACCCATATGAAGGGAAACGTCCTGGTTATGTCCGTAACCCACGTTCCCTGAATAGTGCCACAGCAGCTGAGTCTCCAGCTGTTAGCTGAGTGATCGGCTCTTCAGCAGGCAAATTCTAGTGCTCGCTTCTCAGCTGGCAGCTTATATAGCACTAATGGCTAATCACTGTCAGCTGTGGAGCTGAGCTCTGCCAATTAATTTTGGCATTCATTGGCCCGTTTTCTTACTCTTCAGAGTAATTGGTCGTCTGACGTACTACCATAGTCTGTTACCAGACACACGTCTCCGTTCCCTATTCGGGGAACGTGGGTTACGGACGTAACCAGGATGTTTGTTCAGCAGTCAATCGAAAAAAAAAAACCCCAGTAATTATTAAGGGTGCTAATAATATTGACCCTAAAAAAATTATAAAAATAAATAAATAAATAAATAAAAAATGCTTTTATTTCAGCCAAACAAAAAAAATAAGATTTGTGTCTATATAAACAATATATATAAGAAGAAATAACTGTAGAAATGTTATTGGTGTAAACGTCACTTGGTAAATATTTGAAAAAGAAAACAAATTTTTAGAGGAAGGCAAATAATCTTTCCTTCAACTCTATATGTTTTTTTTATTGTTTTAAGTTTTAAATTATATCATTATTGTAGTTATTTAGGCAGGAATGTGTATTATCTCCCCTCTCTTGTCCTTTTTCTGTTGTTGTTTATCTTGCTATTCAGCCCATAGATTTTAAAAGCTGTTTATCATTTGGGTTTTCACGCTGCACAATCGAATCGATCATTATTTCGCTGACTGCGTGCTGCTTATCATCACAGTACGGTGTTCATCAGAGTTTCAAAGCATAACAGAGACATATGATCATTTCATTACTGGCACACTCTGCTTGTCTGTTGCTGGAGTCAGACACAGAAATACTTGAAGAATGCATTCTGCTCCCTTAGAATTGCTAAACGATTCGAGCAAATCCAGAACAGACTGAGCTGAACAGAATCTGCAGTAACGCTCGGGGTGTTCAGTGTGGTGCAGGCGTCAGTCTCTCGCCCCTCAGGGCTGCTGTTTGTTCCTCAGACCAGCCGTCTCTTCCTGCCCCATCAGCACAAAGCGAAGCTGCTGCTGGCACCGGAGGTCGCTGGAGACCCCATCAGGGGGGACCCTAATGTCCTGCTGAGATGTGCTGACTTGGACAAAGCCGACACGGAGGAGCTGTAATGTAACTATTGTTAGATGAATGCACAGCTTCACTGGAGCACAGTGTGGCTCATTGCGCTTTACACTTTACTATGAAGGAATATTGTCTTATAAAGTGACACTATTAAGGTCTTCTATTTCAATAAATTAGTCAATTTCTTATGCATCTCTAAGTACTGGCCTTAGAGTTCGTATTAGAGGCTGAACCATTGCTAAAAATCATTTTGAGAAATTGAGAAAGTAAGGCAGGTGTCACAAACTCAAATTGGCGGGGAGGGGTGGGTAGGGGGGGCATTTTAACATTTTAAAAGGGCCATTTTAACATTCAAGCACAAGAAGAAAGTGCACACCTGATGTAATTAATGCATCTTATAGGACAACAGAACAGACATTACATTTATATTTCAAGCATTACCTGTCACCAGTGGTTATGCAAATCACACAGCTTCTGAAATGTGTGTATGGCCAAGCATTACTTAGTCATTCTTTAACAGAGTATATGCAGTGAAATCTTTTTGTTTCTTGTTGTAAATATTGAAGGGTTAGTTTAAATTGCTATTAAAAAGTACAAATAATAGGCATAATCATAATTATTATTCTGTTCTAACCAACTGTTGCTTAAACAGAAGTTTAGCAGATCTTGCTACAAGATGGCGCCGACTTTGATGGCCGCCTCCGTGTTGAGCTCTGCTGTTGTTTTTGTGTTTTTGTTAGTTTGTCCCGTCTTGAGTCACATTCCTACAATTAGTTTCACCAGAGACGAATTGTTGGACATTCGGACACATACACCACCAAATGTTTTTCCAGACTTGGATTTATGTGATGTTTTGTTGGACATTGTAGTCGGCGGAGCCGCTGTGCTGCTCAAACGCTGTCGGGCGCACAGACGAGGAAAGCGAGCAGGCGCGCTTGTGAAACTCACAGCGCGGGTTTCGAACTGCGTTGCCTAGCATCCATCTGGCGAATCTCCGCTCTCTACCCAACAAAATAGACGAACTCATTCTGCTCTCTCAGATAAACAGGGATTTTTTGCATTCTGCTGCTCTGTGTTTCACGGAAACCTGGCTGAACGACGCCATACCGGACAACGCGCTTCATCTACCGGGCTATCAGCTGTTCAGAGCGGATCGCGACAGAGAATCAACGCGGAAATCGCGGGGTGGTGGGACATGCTTTTACATCAATGAAAGGGGGTGTACAGATGTAACAGTTTTAAAGAAGATGTGCTGTCCCGACCTAGAAGCACTGTTTATTAACTGTAAGCCTTTCTACTCGCCGCGTGAGTTCTGCTCGTTCATTCTCGTCAGTGTTTACATTCCTCCGCACGCGTGCCTGGCGATACAGAAACTAGCTGATCAGATCACGGTAATCGAGCAACAACACCCGGACTCTGTTTTAATAATTCTCGGGGATTTTAACAAAGCAAAACTATCCCGCGAACTGCCAAAATATAGACAGCATGTTACATGTCCCACAAGAGACAGTAACATATTGGATCACTGCTATACCACAATAAAGGATGCATACCGCTCTGTCCAACGAGCAGCTTTGGGGCACTCTGACCATTGTTTGATTCATCTCATACCAACCTACAGGCAGAAACTGAAAACAGCCAAACCTGTATTAAGATCTGTGAAAAGATGGACTAACGAAACAGAGCGGGATCTACAAGCCTGTTTCGACCTCACTGACTGGAGTGTTTTTGAAGCTGCTGCAAACGATCTAGATGAGCTTACAGAGACTGTAACATCAGTTTAATGGTTTAACACTTATATCAGTTTCTGTGAAGACATGTGCATTCCTACCAGGACTCAACTCACATACAACAATGACAAACCATGGTTCACTGTAAAACTCAGACAGCTACGTCAGGCCAAGGAGGTTGCTTACAGGAATGGGGAGAGGGCCTTGTATAAACAGGCCAAATACACACTGGAAAAGGAGATCAGAGTGGCAAAAAGGAACTCTTTTGAGAAACTAAGGAGTCAGTTCTCTTCCAGCGACTCAGCATCCGTGTGGAAAAGTTTGAAAAATATCACAAACTACAAGAAACCATCCCCCAGCACAACGAACGACTTGCAAACGACCTGAATGAGTTCTACTGCAGGTTTGAGAAAACACCCCACACCCACTCTGAACTGCTCTTCACACCACCATTAACACCTCCACCACCCCCCGTCTCCCCCACACTTCAGTTCAGTGAAGATGATGTGCGCCAGGTCTTCCAAAAACAGAAGAGGAAAAAAACACCAGGCCCAGATTTTGTAACACCAGCCTGTCTAAAATCCTGTGCTGACCAACTGGCCCCCATCTTCACCCTGATCTTCAACAGATCACTGGAGCTGTGTGAAGTGCCCTCCTGCTTCAAACGCTCCACCATCATCCCCATCCCAAAGAAACCCAAACTTACAGGACTAAATGACTACAGACCGGTGGCGCTAACATCTGTGGTCATGAAGTCTTTTGAAAAATTGGTGCTGGCCCACCTGAAGGACATCACTGAACCCTCACTGGACTCTCTTCAGTTTGCCTACAGAGCAAACAGGTCTGTGGATGATGCAGTCAATATGGGAGTGCATTATGTTCTGCAACACCTAGACAGACCAGGGACCTATGTGAGGATCTTGTATGTTGACTTCAGCTCGGCTTTCAACACTATCATCCCAAAACTTATCCTGCCCAAATTAACTCAGCTATGCGTGCCTAACTCTGTCTGTCAGTGGATCAACAGCTTCCTAACGGTCAGGCAGCAGCTGGTGAAGCTGGGAAAATTCTCATCCAGTACCCGCACAATCAGCACTGGCGCCCCCCAGGGGTGTGTCCTCTCCCCTCTGCTCTTCTCTCTGTACACAAATGACTGCACCTCAAAGGACGCCTCTGTCAAGCTCCTGAAGTTCGCAGACGACACCACACTTATGGGCCTCATTCAGGACGGTGACGAGTCTGCTTACAGACAGGAGGTTAAGGAGCTGGCTGTCTGGTGCAGTCACAACAACCTGGAGCTGAACACGCTCAAAACAGTGGAGATGATAGTGGACTTCAGGAGAAACCCCCCTGCTCTCCCCCCACTGAGCATCATGGACAGCATTGTGGCAGCAGTGGAGTCATTCAGGTTCCTGGGCACCACCATTTCTCAGGATCTGAAGTGGGACACTCACATTGACTCCATTGTCAAAAAAGCTCAACAGAGGTTGTACTTCCTTCGTCAGCTGAGGAAGTTCAACCTTCCAAAGGAGCTGCTGAAACAGTTCTACACTTCCATCATTGAATCAATCCTCTGCACTTCAATAACTGTCTGGTTTAGCTCAGCTACGAAATCTGACCTCCGGAGACTACGTCGAATAGTTCGGACTGCTGAGCGAATTACTGGTACAATCCTTCCTACTCTCCAAGAACTGTACTTATCCAGAGCAAGCAGAAGGGCTGCCAAAGTCACTGTGGACCCCTCACACCCAGCACACTGCCTCTTTGAACTTTTACCTTCTGGTCGATGCTACAGAGCACTGTGCACCAGAACAGCCCGACACAGAAACAGTTTCTTCCCTCAGGCAATCCATCTCATGAACACTTGATGATAGTAATTATGGAACAAACATCACTACTTGCTATACACTTTTTATACACATAAACACTTATTTAACAACATATTTTACATGCTAATTTGCACATAACAGCTGCCATTTAACATTGTATATAGTAATATTCCTGTACATACACTTGTCAATTTGTATATTTGCATTCACTATTACTTTTATTTTTAAAATATATTTATTATCTGTTTTTTGTCCTGTCTCTGTAATTCTGTTGCACTGTAGAAGCTCTGTCACGAAAACAAATTCCTCGTATGTGTGAACATACCTGGCAATAAAGCTCTTTCTGATTCTGATAGTAGCCTACTCCAGGTAAGAACAGCAGAAAGCAGTTTGGGTAACTTTACTGACTTTACAGCCAATTTTTCTTCTCAATATCTTTCTTTTTTTTTGTAAAACTACAACAAAGAGGGAAAAAGTATATATATTTCCATGCATATATATGTGCAATTCAACAAGCTTGGCATAACAATTTTACTAATGTAGTTTTTTATACAAATCTTAAAACGAGGAAAATCTAATAAATGAGACAATTTGTATCGAATATTAGCAAAATTATCATATTTGTTACACCAGCAAAACTTGACTAATGTACATATTTTTTAAAGAAATCTTAGTACACATATGAGAAAAATCTATTAAATGAGATAATTTGTATAGAATATTAGCAAAATTATCATATCACCACCAGCATAGCATGTAAGCCATTAAGTGTTTGTACAACAAAATACAAGCGGTATAACACCGATAATAATTGAATGACCTTTAAATATGGCCGAAAATAGAGCTTTTGTAAATGTAGAGCGCTTACAGACATATTTCCAAAAAGTTTCAATGTTTAAATCAGTCACAGAAACAATCTGCATGTGTGTTACTTTCGATAACGTAAGCTAGACACTGAGAGAAACCGAAAGTAAACCTAAACCGTTTACATAGTGCAGTAACTTAAATATCTAGTAGGTGGCGGGTCAAAACCACAAGTGGCTATATGTGACTGCACAACAATGATGACAGTAATTCAAAACTATATTTTGGGGCGCCAAATCTCGTTATATTTTAGATTTTTTTTGACTAGGCCGTAAATAGCTTGCAGGCTGGCAGTTTGAGACCCCTGGATTAGGGGTTTTATTTTAATGATCTAAGCACATGGTTTAAAGTGCACGGTGCAGGTGCGCTTAGGGCTTCTCCGAATCCACCTTTGCTATTTTAAGGATGGGAAAAACGGTTGCGGCACCCAGTGCATGGTGTAAAAGGGTTGTCCTTGTTCTCTTAATGAGTTATGAGTGTGTTTAGGGTGTAACATGCATTAAACCAATCAGAGTCTCATCTCCTATTTTAAGAATTAGTTGTGGCCACAACACGGAAGATTAGCTATTTAGAAGGCGGACTTTGTAGGCAGAAAAAAAAACCCTTGAAAAAAATTCCTCATTAATTTTGTGAAATGTAAATAGATCCAGCTTTAAATTGCTTACAATTTTAAGTATTAGAACTGATATTACAAGTCTTATTAATGGGGAAATGACTTCTGAAAGTGGTCTAACACCACTATATTCATGGGTCCACATGGCACAATCTCAGAAATCCATCCATAATTTTTTACACATCTGCTAGCATTATTTTCCTCATGTCATATATTTATGGTGTACCCTTGAAAAGTTCTGCAAAGTTACATGTAAACTTTATGCTGGTTCACATGTAGTGAAGCAGGTGCTTTGAAGAATAATTTCAATACTCAATGCTCACCATACTGTCTTGAAACTTGAAGATGAATATCTGTGTTTTGTTGTTTGTTTTGTTATTCCTTTTTCATGTACATCAACATTTGAATTCACTGTACCAGCAGTTTTCCTAAGGTGCATGTACAGTAGCACGTGTGTACAGTTACTTGATGTAGTTGTTCAACTAACACATATTTTTCACTTTGACTTGACAGTCTGAGTATTATTAAATGTGTTCAGTCAATAATATATGTTTCTTCATTTTAACTGAAAACCTATCTTTATAACTTAGTTATGATTGTAACACACTGCTTTTTGTTTGGGCATAATTGTTCATACAGTAAGTCATTAATTAGGCCATTATGTATACAGTAGGTCAAATACATAATAGTTGTTTTACAGCTTTATAATTACAAATATATCGTGACAATTGTTTTTAAATGCATGACAAACAGGTTTTGATAGAAATTACATTAAAGTACAAATAGTTTTTAATAATTTAGTACAGTGAATGCAGTGTAGTTTAACCATATATTAAAGACAATATAATCATTAAATTACATGAAAATGTGTACTTATAAGTGTGATAAAAAGTTCAGCTAATTACATTTAATGTATATTTATAGTAACATATATTTTCATTTAATTACAGCTAACATGCAGTTCAGTGTCTATTCATTAATAATAGTATTTTTTTGACAGAGTATTATTATGATAGTTTTCTATGCTTTATTAACACGTTTGATGAACATGAACTGTTTTGTTTAATAATGGTTAATATTTTGGAGAAAACCTATGATTTTTATAGTCATAAAGTGGGACACCATGCCACAGTATATGTAATATATATTAAAGACTATAATTAATATACCTATACAGAAAATAACTTTCAAAAGTAAAACCTACTTGGAAATATTTATCGAATTAAAATGTGACATTTAGTCCTTGTCTCCACTTTGGCTTAAAGGGTTTAAAGCATTTTATGTTATTGCTGTGACTGGGTATGAGACATTTGTTTTTTGTGTATCTTGACTAGCCAGTGCCTTTGTTCTCGCTATAGGGTCATAGCAGAGGTGTGTGTGTGTGGGTGCGTGTGTTTGTGCGTGCGTGTGTGTGTGCGTGCGTGCGCTTGTGTGTGTGTGTACGTGTTCACCAACAGCACTGCTCCGCTCTGGCTGGGGTCACAGCAGAGGTTGTTTGGAAGGTTTGATTTGTCAGTAGATAAATGATAGCCCCACATCTGGGAGAGTTTGGCAAATAAATAACACGCGATGGCTCATACATCATCGGCTTCCCTCCAATCTGCCAACACAGGGAGGGAGAGAATAAATTCTTATTATAACCTTGGGGAAGCACAACACATATTGTGGAGTGAGGCGGCCGTGAATTCCAGGAGAGAATGCTGTTCTTTGTCAAGTGTAGTGCGTAATAAAAACCAGACGATAGTCGCGTCCTTAAGTCAGGCTGCTTGCTTGATGTACGGCAGAGGCCGTTTGTATTGTGACAGACGTGCTGTCAGTGGAGCATGTTGAACTGCTTCCTCTTAACACACCGGGAACAATCTCCCACCTCACCTGAATGTGTCAATAGAACAAGGATTTACTCCAGGGAAGCAATTGGTTGGAAACGATCCATCAAAACTGAAATGGCCCGCCTGTTGTAATTGTTTGCTTTCAATTGCCGTGTCACTCTATTACTGCAAGATGAAGATCATAATATTGAAACTAATTGAATGCATGACAGACACCATGATAAGTTGATTTAATGAAATTCACAATTTAATGTACAATAAAGGTCTAAAAAAAAAGTAATTGAAGAACCTTTTTGGTTCCCCAAAGAACCTTAGTGAAAAGTTCTTAGATTGTTTTTTGTAGTTACAAGAACATTTAAGAAATCTAAAGAATTGTTTTACACTAAAGGACTTTTTGTCAAATCAAAAGTTTCCATGGGCATTAATAGTTGTTAATGGGACCATTGATGCCAATAAAGAATCTTTATAAAGGGCAGGCCTGGCGCCAGTATGTCATAACTAAGGGGGCATTTTAATCCCATAGGGGGGCACGAGACCTGGTGACTGATTTTAGTCCCTATTGTTTCTTTCATTTAGGGTATTTATTCACTTATTTATTACTTTGCTTTACTGCCTAAGTTACTGACTTAAGGCAGTAATATACTTTTTATAGTAATAATAATAATATGCAGCTTCGCTATTACTGATTTTATCAATGAAGGTTATGCAACAATACCGTTCACACAAACGCAGACGGATCATGGCTTCAGTGCCAAACGAGTGGTTTAAATTATATTTTATTCTCCTTATTGCTTTTCTGTTTTATTTCAAATAATATAAATGTTTAAAGTTTTAGGTAAAGACGTCAAACTATGCCCACACATGCAAGCTAACCCACTATTCATATAACCGGTAAATAAATATAGTGAAATCAGCATAACCGAGTCATCACGCTTCATTACCCAAGCAGTGTTAGGAAAAAGTAAATGTTACAATCTAATGTCATTTAAAAAAAAATTGTAGCTAAATGTGTTACTTAGTTACATTTTAAGGCATTAGTGAAGCCAGAAAAACAGAGAGTCTGTGTACCTACCTAAAAAAAAGAAGAAAAAAAAGAAAGAAATTCACAGTTATTACCGTGAAAATTGGTTAAATTTTGGCATAACACGCAACTCAATAGCCATAACTTTTATTATTATTTTAAAGGTAAAAATAAAGATTTATGTTAGGCTATCATGAGTGGGGGGGGTTCCGTGAAAGTGTCCAGTTGGCATTTGTAAAAACACCACCATAAGCCATTTGGCTACCGTCATTTTATTTATTTATTTAGCCTATTTTAATAACTTGTTTTCAGGTTACATTTCTATGTTTAGGGCCATGAGCTTACAAGTCAAAATAAAATCGATATGCTTTCTTATTTTAGCCGTTAAAATAGGCCTACAGTATATTTTCTGGTGTTTAATTTTGCATGAGCAAATAGCAGTATAACCTAGGTTACATACTTTTTAAAAATTATCATTCAGCCTACCTGCAGCGCATGTGAGAGGTTGATCCGCGGCAAATGCACTTACGCACTATATAGGCTACTTATTTCATTTATAACACTGTAAACTTGACTTCGCAGGCCGATCATCTTTAAACTCAAAAGGCATTTTTAAGTGTCCTAACTTGAGACTGCTGCTGCATAATGGTATGTTTCTTTTCACAACTGTAAAAGTGCGCTGTAGCGATGTCAAAATGAAAGCAAACATTCAAAAGGGTCTCCATTTTGTCAATTTTATAGCTTTTAATCATATTAATAATAATGAATATTCATTCATTCATTCTCTTTTCGGCTTAGTCCCTTTATTAATCTGAGGTCGCCACAGCGGAATGAACCACCAACTTATCCAGCATATGTTTTACGCAGCGGATGCCCTTCCAGCTGCAACCCAGTACTGGGAAACATCCATACACACTCATACACTACGGACAATTTAGCTTACCCAATTCACCTATACCAAATGTCTTTGGACTTGTGGGGGAAACCGGAGCACCCATAGGAAACCCACTCGAACAAGGGGAGAACATGCAAACTCCATACAGAAACGCCAACTGACCCAGCCGAGGCTTGAACCAGCGACCTTCTTGCTGTGAGGCGATTGTGCTACCCACTGCGCCACCGTGCAGCCCCAATAATGAATGAATTATTGAATATGAATATGAAAATGAATATTAATTATAGTGTAGACTACTGTGAGACTGTGCATTGTCCAACTAAACATTTTAATTAGGCTACTCTAATATTAACCCCTGACTGAAAAGCGAATGTAAAAATGACTGGCAGTTGCGTAAAATTAATTTAACGGCAAATTTCTTTTGCTCTTTTTCCCTTTAGAGCTCAAAGAGTTGTATTTAAAGAATTAGTTAACAAAAACATATAATGAATTAGGCTGCTCGCCTTCATGTCATCCACTAGTCCAGTTTTCTCCAGTGTGAGTTTAGAGTGTGTCTCCGCCACCGCATGCGCATTTTAAAGGCTATATACAGGCGCACCCTGACCTGACGCGGGGACCAGATCTCTGGACTATTGCTTTAATTTCACAATTTTCATAATTTAATTGCTTTTTTATATTATAAAATATCTAAATTTGTGTTCTGAAGGTTGGAATGATGGGAGTGTTAGTAATTAATGACAGAAAAAATTTTAGTTTTGCGTGAACTAATCCTTTATAAAAAATGAGTGGGCACAAATTCTTTCTGAGGGGGCAATGCCCCCTTTTGTCCCCCCCCGTAGCGTCTGGCCTGATAAAGGGTTTGGTCTGTTAAACAGCACTAATAATTTTAATGCCAACTATATTTCAACCCAGGCTCATTCTGATTACATACCCCTATATACATTTCTGGAGAGAGCAAAATATGATCCAGGAGCTAAGTTTTTGTTTTCGCGAATCCACCAGAGGCCGCTGTGTACACTTTTTCAGATCTCAAATTTCTCTCGCGAGTGCATTTTGCGCCTGCTGTTCTCACATAAATCCACCAGAGGCCGCTGTCGACTGACTGATTTACTGGCTGACCAACCGACCAATCCTCCCACCCTCCCCTTCCCTAAACCCAACCAATAGTGTTTTAAAAAGCACCGATTGACCCACCCACCCCTTTCCCTAAACCCAACCGCAGTGTTTTAAAAATTAATCCAAAAAAAGAAAAGCCCCCTGATTTTTACCACGTTTTCAGATTTTACCACATTTTCACCCTGTTATTTACTTGTTTATTTTATTTTTTAGTTTTTGTTCTACCCGCTTTCTGGAACCGTTCTTCATCAGAAAACTCCGTTGTCGCAGTCAACTCCGCTCTGCGTCTCAAGTCCACTGACGTACATGTCGAGCTACCGGACAAACTGGTAACAGCGGAAAAGCCATCCATAAAGAGGTAAGAAGTCAGCTGTTAAGCGAGAAAAGGAACGGCGTCATACCGCCCCATAGCGTTCATTTTAAAGATGAAATGCAGCCATACGTACTTCTGGCTACATAATTCGCGATCTCC
>CAIGQV010016735.1:24725684-24774266 GCA_903798115.1 Danio jaintianensis
CCCCCCCCCCCCCCCCACCCCCCCCTCCCCCCCCCCCCCCCTCCAACACACACACTTTCACAGAGACTTGAGCCTTCAACAATCTACCAGTAATATCACTCATATATTGCTTCGTATTTAATCATCATTCTAAACACAGCTTTAAACCATGGGTAAATGAGTATTTCACACTTGTAATTTAGGCTTATCACATGATGATAGCACTGCTCTTTACGAAGTGTTCAATGTGAGTGGTGTGAAATCAGGCAATGTTTAAATCTTACAGATGTTCAGCAACTGAAAGCCAATCATGTGCCTCATATTGACGTTTTTACTCACATAAACATTGCACTCTGACTTTTAGTCCAAAATATCTATTCATGGTAAGTATGTTCTGGCAATATATAATATGATGTGGCACAGTTTCTAGAGCCTTTATACATATAGATTAAAGGGTAAAAGTAATACTTTAATATTATTATTATTATTTTATTGCTTAAATACTTAATGTGTGATATGAATGTTTTCACCTTTACTGTAATTCCCGTAACTCTCAGGATATTGACTTTAAAGTCTAAGTGAGACTTACAGTGCTAAATAAATAAATAAATAAATATTGAATAAAATAAACTCTTCTGATTATTGCTGTAATGTTATTTATTCAGTTTTTCAGTGCAATCTCACTCAATGAGAACTCAGAAAGCTTGAGCGTGTGATTAATTAAATGTTGCATTTGTCTTTTAGGTTGTTGCTAAGGTGTTTGAAGTTGTTGTTAAGAGGTTTTCACAGTTTCTACGTGGTAACTAAGTGGTTAATTGCCTCTAAGTCTATCATATCTTGCTCTCTAGACATACTGTAGCTCAATTACTGTGGTGCTTTGTTGTCTATTTTGTTCACTGGGTCATTTGATAAAGTTTGATCACTTATTTAAACATCTGTTCTAAAACCCTACAGCATAATTCATCAACCTCATAAATTTTGTACAGTTTTTCTTGAGGTATAGAGGAGATTATATGATTATTAGTGTATTATTTTCTCTGCAGATCTAATAGGACACTTTATATACACTGATAGAGCTGCTGCTTGAATAGATGCATCATTGTGTGCTCTTGAAAATACTTCTAAATCTCCCAGGCTTTCTGGCCCATGGCAGACTGTCAAGAGCATCCTGGACCATGGTGTCAGACTGCAGGAAAGAGAACAGAAAAAAAATGCTTATTGCAAAAGCTTATTTTTGGCAAAATCTGCCTCAGTGATTTTTCTGTTAAAGTAGTAGTAGTAATACAAATAAATAACAATACAAATACAATAAAAATAAGTTAATTGCAAAGAAATCTGCAAGTAACACTGAAAATATATGTGATTTGTATAAATATGAAATTGTATTTTCTTGTTAAACACACTTTAGTAATCTTTGTTTTAGACTTTTCAACACAGTGTAGATATAAGCTCCATCACAACTAATTTCTCTAATGATCTGATCTCAAACATCTGTACCTGTGTCTCACACTGCAGTCCTTTTATTATTATTATTATTATTATTATTATTATTATTATTATTATTATTCATTTTTTTATGATTGGGGGTAAAAATAAATTTGTTTGTTTTTTTAATTGCAAGTAGCGGTTTAATGTTCATGTTTTGTAAACTATACTAGTTTTACTATAATCCTGCTCTAAGCTGCATAATGAGCACGGTTTAAAATACATTTTGTTTTTTGTAAAAAAAATATTAAAATGTTAGGAAGAGGTTAATTATTTTCAACAATTACTGTATAAATAACCTAGAAGTGCACTCAGAAATAGGGAAATACAGTTATTCAACTGGCACTCTGTGTAGCCAGATACTCAATATTAAATTAATAAAGTCTGATTAGTGGCAAAAAAGTTAATAAATAAAATTGATCGGGACATTCTGAAGAAATTTCACCTTTATTGTTTTCATTCAGTTAATTATGGAGTTGATTTATATTAAAGATTATATGTTGTACGTATATTAATGCAACTCTTTATTAGTGACTTCAGTGGAAATGTTAGTTTATGTGTTTACACTGTGAGAAAAGTGGGAAATGGATGCCGTAAACTCCTGTTAATGTTAATTCCCAAATGTTTGCAGATTTACACTTTAAAAAGAGAGGGAATTTACTTTGGTCCAACTCATAAAGTCTTTAACATGTACATTGTGTCTAATTGCTCAACTAAGAGATGCAAGTGAAATCTAATAAATTGTGCCCTCCGCACATCACAGTCTGAGCGAACGTAACAAGCAGCCAATTATAAAGCGGTGAAATGCGATGTGCTGTTCTCACCAGGCTCTGGTTTTAATCAAGAATCATTTAATTAAGCAGCTAACACACTTAAGTCAATACAGCTGAACAGAAGAGCGGCAAGACGGGGAGGAAGAAAAATCGTATAATTGCAGAATCGCAGATAGTATTTCTAAAAAAATGTCTAGTAAATAAGTTAGCTGTCAAATAAACTGACTTCCAGAGATAAAAAGTCTAATCATGTAGGAGTTCAGTGCTCAGGCAGTTGTTATAATTGTTTTTTTTTTTTCCTTTATAGTAACCCATTTATATAAATGGTAAAACTAATTTAAAAAGTAAACATTTCACAATCAGATATTGATAATGAGCAGCATCTAATTTAAAATAAATGGTACTCAGACACAGGCAGGCTGAATCTTATTTAGGAAACCAATAGCAAAAACAACAAGAAGCTTTTTCTCCAGAGACAGAAGATGTAAAACAGTGTGCTCATTCCTCTGAAACAGTGATTTTTTTTTTACTCCCCCCCCCCTCTCTCTCTCTCTACAGATATCACACGTTTGAGAGGATGGCTGGAGGTGTTTGTGTGCTTACAGAAAAACACAGAATCTTTAACACTGCAGCAACACAATCCTGATGTGTGAAATCTTCTTGACAGCTACCTGGTCTATATTGTTATCTGATCCTTTGGGCAATGAAGTGACATAATTGGGATTGACTTGTTACACCTGTGGCGCTTGAGATTGTTAATCTACTGTAGTTCATGAACCCCCCCCCCCCAAAAAAAAACAAACAAACAAACAAACAAACATCTGTTTTAATAGGTGTAAGATGGAAATAATTCTATGAAATCGCAAGTGGAAATTCACTGAGCTTTTAAGGTTAAAAGCTTGCCTTATAGCTCTCAGGGTACAGTATAGTTCACATCATTTAACCCTGATGTTGTGTTAAGATTGGCTTAAAGGTGCTGTATGTAAGTTTTTGACTCTTCTAAAGCATAAAAATACCATAATATGTTTGCAGATATTTAAGAAACATGCTAAGTGAACATTCTTTTCAGGGGGGGACTCGATTTTTCACCACACCGGAATGGGTGTCTTTGTTTTGGTTCTTTTAACCCGCCCAATGCCACTTTAGCCAATTATATTTCAGCACCCTGGGTTGCCTTCTTGGTAAACCGCATATTTTATTCTTTCATTAAGAAAGGCGACCTCCGGTGGACAGTAGCAGACTCCGAAATGAGACGCAGATTCAGAGTTCCACATGAGGTTATTAATTAGCAAATAATATAAATATTACGAACATAAACATTAGGTGAGGAGGTTACATTGTAACCCTGTGTCTTAACAACATGCTACGTGACGAGATTTGCAGTGATACGAAATTTGGCTGTTTGCACCAGACGAAACACAACAGAAATTTGATCCCATGAAATAATATTTTGACCTAAAATCTAGATAGATAGATCAAAATCTATCTTAAATCAATAACTTTGTTTAAATTGGTGTATTACAAAATGTTTCATGCCCATGAAGCAGATCACTTTTTCCATTCAACATCATTTTCTCTTCAATGATTCTGAATGCTTTTTTTGTTTGTGAGTTTGGCTTAAAAAAAAAATGTTATCCCTGTACTTCTGTGATTTGAATGTTTGTAACAGAAGTAATAATACTGGCTGAAAAGACTGAAAGAAGCCATAACTAGTGTCTAAAAAGAATAAGTGCACTTTAAATACCCAGGTGATGTACTCATTCAACTGATAAAAAGAAGTGTGGAATGTTGAACACTTCATGCACTCAACAATGACAGATTATCTAATTAGTGGAAGGAGAGGAGCTATCAGCCGCCAAAGTTGGATTACTTTATATATTTTAGCTTGTCTAAGCAAATTTCTCCTACGTGTGCGATTGTGCCACCTCCCGATGGTAAATGCAGTAGGGATGCACCCAATTTTTTACCCAAAGTCTGCTCAAATAACACACCAACAGGACATTTCTATGTACTATACTATACCTGCTGCTTGCAATATAGCGCTACTGTGGTGTCATGGCAACACTGGTAAAATAGCGCCTCTTAACCATGCCTTTTGAATCATTCACTGTCAATAAAATTTACTGTTAATACAGTTTAATTATTTTATCGGCTTTTGTTTTTAAAAATCAGTATATATTATAAAAGTTATTGAGTTAAATTTAAAAATTCTTATAATATTACTTAATAAAATAGTAATTAATAGTTTGGTCATTTATTTTACTAATTTGGCAACTGCTAAATGTGTTCCATTTGGGACGACACTTAAGTCATTTTGCAAACAACTTATGAATTAGCACCTGCAACAGCATCACCAGCTACTTTGTCTTCAGATGCTGTGTCTTAACCAGTGATGGGAGTAACAACATTATAATTAAACACTTTTACTAACGGAGTTACTTTTTTCAGTCTTTTTACTTTTTTCCATCCATCCATCCATGATAGTCACTATAGAAATTAGAAATTATTATTTACAATAACCCTAATAACCATCTTTTCCGTTTCTTTGAAGTGAGACATTTTGTTTGATCCAATTATTAACCTCAATCCAAGTCAGAGACGGCTAATATCTACAGTTTATGTTAAAATAACTTCTTTGCTTCCATCTCCAACTGGTTTACTTAAACAAACATGGGAGCAAAATCTGGGTATTGAGATTTCTGAGGACCAATGGAAGGACATTCTCAGTTTAGTTCACTCTTCATCTATTTGTGCCAGATAATATATATATGAGCAATATCACACGAGTAGCAGTGCAATATGGCTGTATATCAGCACTGGTGGGAGGCGTGCGTTGGCACGAGGCCGCAGGCAGTTACAGTTAGTTAATACAACAGTTCGACGGCACAATCATGTATATAAAAAAGAAAATCAAACACGGACAGTCTAAAAACCCTTTTGTACTAGGAACTATCTTCCGCCATTCATTCACATCTGCAGCTGACGTCAGAACAGCAGAAGCCGTTACTGATTCACCAACGTCACTTTAGAGGTAGTGTTTGAATGATTCTCTATCGTAATGTCTAAAGTGAAGACAAAACAGGTGATTTTGCTGACATTTTAAGATTATAAGGCTGAACGTGACATGAAATGCCATCCGTCTACAGAGATATCTCCTTACAGTATTAGTCTATTACAGTCTACAGTATTTCTCTGTTGCAATTGGGATATCACAATAATTAACCTGGAAAAAAGCAGCGCAATCACTACCAGATTGCTTTTGTGTTTGCGATAAGGAAAAACGCTAAACACATGCGGGCATTTCTTCTTTCTTTCTGCCAACACAACACACATTCCTGATATGCGAGTCCCATCTCACACTTAATACACTACAATTATATGGTATAAATACAGCACTACAACATACAAAAGAGAGAGATCGACTTAGTATATCACTTACCAGTTTAATAATGATTCGATCAGCTGTAGTTAGAAATTACGCTGTTTTAATCTGCTAAGGGCTTATTATGTGGTCCTGTAGCCATCTTGTGGATACACAACGTCAACCGTCTTTGGTCTGCTCTGTGTGACTGGCTAATGGCCGCCGACGCGCTGCTATCCTAATAAAAAAAACTACATAGTTGCAATCTAAACAACTACATTCTCAAGGCCTCAAAAGAACTTTATGCTGCCCAACAGCAGTAATATTTGTCAAACTGTAGAGTGTCCTCTGCTTGTCGCCGTATGTAGGCAGAGTAATACACAAGGGTGAAGGGTGAAGAGGCGGATCGAGTGCTGTTACTGGCAAAATATCGCATGGCTATCAGCCAATGAAGAACCAAGAAGATTCAAGAACCAAACAGAACTGTTGTATACATACATATACATATTTTTTTATTATTATTATTATTATTATTATTTTCAATTGGTTTATTATTTATTTATCTGTGTCTTGATTCATCTTTGCATACTTATTGAAGGACTCAGTAAATAGGGAGGGGTGGGAGTTGGGAGGTATGGTGCTTAGAAGGGGTTAGACAAGTTTAAGTTTGATTTAAGAGTTCTACAGTTTTCTTGTTTTTGTTGTTGTAATATATTTGATGTCATCTCTTTGCTGATAGGACTTCTATTTTTCATATACATTTATAAGATTGTATATTATCTGGAAAAAATGCAATGAAAATATTGAAAATAAAATATTAAATTTGATAGGTGCCTCTCACATTGTCCCACAGCAGCATTAATATACAGTACAGAATAATGTACATTGTTTTATAATAACATCTCAAAATAAACACAATAGTTACTTTTCCTGGTAATTAGTTACTTTTATAATGATCATAAAGTCAGTTACTAGCTTGATTACTATTTATGATAAGTAACTAGTAGCTAATAACTTCTTTAAACTAACGCACCCAACACTGGTCTTAATGTTGGTCAGATTAGTCTCATCGCTTGTCTGTTTACTATTTAGAAAAGCAGTTTGATTTAAATACAGCTATGAATTAGTGGTAGGAGATGTGCTTCATTTCTGGGGATGATGGGCACAGATTATGCATGACATGTTTTTGGAGCAAAGCACACTCAGTCAGCCCTCGATGGAGTTCACTGTCCTCATTATGAATGTCTCACTTTGTTCCCTGGTTCCCTGAGAAGGGAACAAGATGCTGCGTCATGCTGCCATATGCTACTTTTTAGACATTGGTCATGTGTTCATATTATCCTATGACTATGTCTCAAGGCAATTAATGATTCAGACACACACTATCACAGAAGACATTAACATCATGACAGCATTTTTGGGTCACAGATATAATCCTGAAATGTTCTCTTCACTCAAAATGGTACTTGTCTTGTTGAGTGTACTTGTAAACACATTTACTGTATATCTTCAGCGAGCATAAAGACTTGAGAAAGAAACTGTGTGTCAGTGCATTTAGCCATGTAGTGACCACAGTTTATTTTAGTTGAACTCAACAGAAAGATACAATATTAATTTAAAGAGACAATAATACATCAGCTGTTTCAATCTATTAACAGAGGTCAAAATTAGGTCAAAAAGGTCAACATTTCTGAATCAAACTTAAAGAATTCAAGCACCAAATAATCATATTAAACAAACACAGAAGTGCATTTGACTGTGAAGATGACAAAGTATTTGTAGGCTTGAGTCCAAACAGTGCTACATGGTGACATATTAAATATCTAAAGTAAAACATTCAGCAATTGACTTGGAAAAAAGATGCCCTAAAAAGAGGTTAATGCTTGACAGAGCCAGAAAATATGAAAAAGAGTGGCTGCATGGACACCAATCACAAATTGGTTCTAAACCAGGGTTCATTTTTCCAATACACTCTATGCAATAACTTATACTGAATACGATGACCACAGTTTTTATTCAAACCTCAAAAGACTTGAGTAAATTTTTGTACATTATTAACCCATATTTATTTATATAGTTATTTTACATTTACTTACTATAGGCCCTACTTCAAGAACACCACTTTTGTTTTGGAAATAGGCTCAAGTCCCCTAGAGTTAAACAGTTGAGTTTTTTTAATCTATTCAGCTGATCTCTGGGTCTGCCAGGAGCACTTAGCATAGCATAGAACACTGAATTGGATTAGAAAATTAGCATCTCGCTCAAAAAAAGATTTTTGATCATTTAAAGCTTGACTCTTCAGTAGTTACATTGTGTACTAAGACAGAAAATGAAAAGTTGCTATTTTCTAGGCCGATGCAGCAGGTGCATATTATGCCAGTTTTAACTGGTGGTGCAAGCAGGGCTTGGTGCTGGGGACTATTTTCAGGCATTGTGCAATATGCGCCTGCTACAATTCTTTGATTATTACGTCAGAATAAGAGTATACTGTAGTTCCTATCTAGAAAATAGCAACCTTTTTTTATTTTTAGCGTTAATACATGTTTTAACTACAGAAGTGTTAAGCTTTAAATAAGAAAATTACTGAAAGTCTTTGGTCATTTTTGAGTGAGATTCAGTGATCCATGCTAGTTCGCTAGTTCGAGTCCCGGCTAGACCAGTTGGCGTTTCTGTGTGAAGTTTGCATGTTCTCCCTGTGTTGGCGTGGGTTCCCTTTGGTTGCTCCTATTTCCCCCACAGTGCAAATACCTGCAGTATTAGTGGATTCGGTAAACAAACATTGACCTTAGTGTATGAGTGTGTGTGTGTGTGTGTGAATATATGGGTGTTTTCCAGTAATGGGTTGTGGCTGGAGGGGTATCCGCTGCGTAAAACATATGCTGGAATAGTTGGCGGTTCATTCCTGTGTGCCGACCCCTGATAAATAAGGGACTAAGCCGAAGGAAAATGAATGAATGTTTTTTCTTATCCTGTTTCTGCTGATCTGAATAATAACCCAATCCATGACACAAACACAATAATACAGTATTGTAATATGAATTGTTAGCCATGTGTTGTACCTCTACTACCGAAACAACATATTACAGAAAAAAATGCAATCATTTAAATCTAAAGAGAATAATAATTTATCATCAAACAGATTGACCAGCGTGAGAGAGGGTAAATGATTACAAAAGGATAATTTTAGTATGAACTTTCCTTTTCGTCAAGTCAGAACCCTGATATTAACAACAAATTGATGCATTTGATTTTAGAGTTTGTTAACGGAAGGCCCCCAAAAATGAAAAATCTCACAACTAGCACATTTCTGAATTCTAAAGAGAAACATAATCGGTTTACGGTCATGTTATAAATTCACTTTGGCACTGAAACTGTCAATTAGCAAATGCCCAGTTCAGGAAACAATCACTCAAGAAACTATTAGGCCTTTCAGCACTAAAACTATCCTCTGGTAATGAGGGACTCTGACGTATAAATTTGCACCTGTAACCTGAAGACATGTAGCCCTGGTGTCTGAAAAATTACCTTGATTGTGCACAGTGCCATGGAAATTTATCTTTGCAATGATTTTATTGCATGGTTACCTTAGGCAATTAAATTAATAAATCTTACCTGTCAAGGAGGTGGTTCGGTGCCAGGAAGAAATGAAAAGCTCATATTCAGTAAATAAAAGTCTTTTTGACATAATTTGGAGCATTATTTAATGGGAGGAACCATTGCTAAAATATGAGAGCATGGGGTGTGATATTTTATTAGGCACGTCATTATATTAAAGGTATATTATTTTATGGCTTAAATTAAAGCATTTTAGCGCTTCCCCGCACACGAAGAGACTCGTAAATTAATAAGATATGTCTGAGCATGCAAATTGTCCCAGAGATGAATAAATAAGAAGGTATTATATTCAAGCGGAATGCTGCATTATGAGGCTCGCTAACCATGATCTAATTGAAATGAAAAAAGTTGTGTGCAGTGGAATATAGGGAAACGCATGCAGTATATGCAAATGTTGTCCTCCACCAACAAACCATTGCATCATGGGCTATTTTTTAGTTCACTGGGTTTGTCACGGAAACATGTTGATATTAACATAAGAAGCTTTAAGGTTAATGTGGTCACTTGTCATTTGTAATAATAGATCTTTGTGTCTCATATTAGAGGCCTGTGAAAAAAAGCTTTAACTTGACTATTTAGGCTGTAGAAATAATTTCACATCCAGTCTTGGGTGTAGTTAGTTACAAAGTTACTGTAATTAAATTACTTTTCCCCTAAGCAAAGTAAGGGATTACATTTATTTTTTAGGTAATTTAATCACAGTTAGTCATGTAATTGCCCTAAATGTAAATAAATTAAATAAATAATAAATAATCAATTCAATTCAGAGGAGTAATTGTACTTTTTGTTATACAAATATATTTTGAATAATACTTCTATTCAACATTTATCGAGACGATTGAACATTCTTAATAAAGAATAAATTGAGTAAGAAATTGATAATAATATATGGTTTGTATGAAACATGGTGTCTTGAAACATTTGGTGTTTTGATAAATATGTTTATCTCTAAAGAGCCATTGACTTACATTTACAGAATTAAAAGAGATACATTTTTATTACCTGTGTTTAGATTTATATTTATTTAAAAAAATCTATTCAAGTAATTTACTTATTGAGTAATTACGTCACTTTTCAGATGAAGTAATTAAAAACATAATTTAAATACAATTTTAATGATGTAATTAGTAATCAGTAATAATTACTTTTAAATTAATTTATTAATTAAATTAATTTAGGCAGTTTTACAGGTGGTTTTTCTCATCTGGGAATTATTTTTCCTCCCTCACGCTCCCAACCTGCACTGTAAAAAATGCAGGGTTCCACACAATTTAATCATGTTGTCCCAACACAAATCCATTAAGTTAATGTAACTAATTAAATTAGTTAAAACTAATTAGATTGAACGTAAAACAATTAGGTTTCCCCCAGAAATCTCCAGAATTTTGTGTTGTTTCAGCTCATTTTAAATAAGTAGTTTGAACAAGCAGAAAAAAATCATTTTTAGAGTGTGCTCATGTTCCAGTTTTTCATTAAAAAATATATATTTTTTATTAATTAGTCACAATTTCACCCAAATTTAAAGCATTTTTCCCCTCTGAGATTAGATTGTACATTCCACTTTGAGTAATGTTTCGGTGACATTTATGACCATTTAACCCGAATTCACTCATGTTTGCTCAGAAATTCCTTGAAACTTTTTTCTGTTTTTTTTTTTTTTTTTAATTCGGCTCATACCATTTTTATTAATCATTTTTATACAGACATTAAACATTTAAAAACAACATAACTACATCTTAGTTTTGTTCATTACGTTTGACAGTTTTATTATAAAATAAACATACAATAGCCAAAAAAGAAGAAAAATAAGAACAATAATAATAAAAAAGAAAATCGCTGGACTTGTGCAACACATTGGAAATACAAAGCTAACCAGGCAGGAAGGTTTTTTATACATAACGCATTTTAAAATGAATTGGTACAACTATACGATGTATAAATTCAAAGCATTGCAGGACACCTGCTCTGTACAAAAAAAAAAAAGAAACAAAACAAAAACCTAAATTCTACAGCATGCCAGAACATTGAAATCTTCTGTCCTTGCAAGTAATGTGTACAACTTTACCAACAGCCAGATAATGGCCTTTTCCCTCCAAGTAGAAATCCTTAAACCAACTTCTTTTTAGGCAATAGGTAGCATTGAGGCATTTCTATAAAGCGCAAGTTTCACAGAACTGCTTTCTGATAGCTTTAAATATGTCTACAACATATAACAATACTGACGTCTTTGAAATCGAGTAGTAATTAAACGCAACTTCCATTATGACAGTTACTTTGTAGAAAGAGTCATGCTGCATTAAAACTCGTAAGAAACTTGTTTTTCTTTGCCATTTTTCAATATCTGTTTGCATATTTTATCAAAATGAAACCTTGAAACTTTCTTTAACAGTATGATGGCTGCATTTCTAAAACCACAAGGAAAGGAAATGCTATGATTTCCCATAAGGCTCCATCGAGATTAACTGCTCTTTGGGACGTTGCTCCAATTTCAGTTTTAGATTTTGCTCTGGCATATACAACTTTTTTGAACACATTATGCCATCGATGCACTTTCATTTGGTTGCTTCAATGGCTTCTAACTTTCCACCTTAAGTAAGTATTGCCTTGTTGTGTACTGTAAATACCTTTTCTCCTGTAAGGAATCCATTGTCGTGTTACCCATTTGTACACTCTGATTCAACAATTTGACTCTCACAGTTGGTGAAATTGAACTTAAAATGTTGAACGTAGCAGAAAGGCTGACTTGTATGACATGGAAGCAATGAGAGATGTTGCATATCTTCATAGACTCAAAGCTGTGGATGGGCTTTAGGGTCGAATGCAATGCCTTAATGCGATTACAATCTCAGAAAGACAAGTCATGGCGCACAACCTTTTACTGTACAGAGAAAGACAAACGGACAGAACAAGACTGCAAATAACTGTTCTCTACAGTTTACATTGGTAACAAGGCATTTGCAACAAGGTTTTTTTTTCATAGAAGAAATCTCTGATGAAGTTAGAAACTGACTTTTTAAATACAACGATCCATTCGGCAAATAAATGGAATTGATATGGTATGATAAACTGAGAAGTGCTTGTGTTTAATACAAATGAGGGATTTTTGATGATGTCTGTGATTTTCTTTTTTATAACCCTACCATAGAACAAGCCGGCTGTTAATCAGTGAGAGAATTGGAAGATCTTTAATTGATGACATGATGTGGTGTTTTACGGTAACGAAGCGCTATTTACATGTTTAATCTGCAGAGCAAATAGAAAGCCTCCAGCTGAGGCTGCTTTAATTGGAGATTGTTCTTCTTGATGGGCTTTTTTTCATCGTTGTATAGAGCTCATTCAGAAGCACAAGGAGTCAAAACAAGATGTAGGATAATTGCTAATACATTGGTATTATTTAATGTCTTTAAACTTTGTTAAAGCAGAGGTGATGTGAATACTACGCCATCAAAGTAAATGTTAAAGCATAGTTGTGCAGTTTTGGCTTTTTTTGATGTAAGAAACATGCTTCTTAAACTGCTTCAAATGTTTGTTTTAAAATAGTACAAAATAGTTAGAGGTTTTAAAATAAATATTATCAAATGCAATACAAGACCCGTCCAATGTAAAGTTCATTTGCAAAAACAAATATCTAAAAAATTTTTTTTGCGATCTTCAATGCAAACCAAAAAAAATGGTATCTGAAAATTACACACACCAAAAAAAAAAAATCTGTTTTTGCAAATAAACTCAGATTCAGATATATTTAAACCCTTGCAAAAGCATGTTTTTGGGATTTTTTTGTGGCACTTTTATGGACAACATTGATGATTTAGGCTTCTTTTGACAAATGAGTGCAATTCTTGCAAACTGTAAATATGGATGATATTCATTGCTTAAAATAAAATCTTTATTTTGTCTTGGTTGGGTAAGTATTTGAAAATGCCCCGTTTAATGTTGAAACTAACACTGATTCAAGCTTTTCTCTAGATTATTTATGCAATGAACAAGCTGATCATTGTAATATTCAAATACAGCGAATAAATAAGAAATTTGCCGGTCATAAATATTTTTGAAACTGTATGCAAATTAGAAATTATCTGCAGTTAATAATATAATAATAATTTTATAATTCAAATATTTAGCCCTTAACTGTCACTTTTCAGTACATATTAAATGTATTTGTCTAACTTATCTTAAACTTATGCATGCACATATCATTTTCAAGCGTGAACTCAAAAATGGTCTGACAGTTAAGGAGTTAAACTGTAGAGCTTTCATTTTGGCAGAAAGCAACAACTTCTCTTTTGAAATGTATTTATAAACCATTCTTACTACAACTTTTGGTAGATTTGTTTTTGTGCAGGATGCATTTTCAAATAAGTGACTGTTAAACACTTAAACACATCACAGTTCTATGCATCAGATTACAAATTGATATAATTATAATGCAGTCTTTGCTATTTGATAATCGTGATAAACCATACTGCATTCTCAGGCGTTCTTAGAATTTATAAAAAAATTTATCTTCCAATTGGCAAGTAATGCAGTTTTAAATAATCACTGTTGAGTGGCTGTTCATTTATTTTAGGCCAAAGTAATATTTATACTTATGGTCAACCAAATTGTAATCACATTTATGGTGGCTTTTCCTTATTACAATGTATTAACCAAATTTTTAACATTGTAATAAATTAAAAAGCTGCTTAAAAATGCTTTATGAAACATGTGTACATTAAACCAAATTGCGTTTTTCTACTTGCTTGAATCCCAATTCAGAAACAACATAAAAAGAAGAAAGAACTAAACTTTGGGGTTTTTTTGCAAGACAAACTGGGGGCATTAGAGGTGCATCTAATAGGCAGAGCAGGTTGTTTACTTCAGTGCTGCTGCTTTCTGATGAACTGCCAGAAGCCCACAGATTTCTCTGGCAGACTGGCATAACTCAAACAAGCACAGCAACAGATGCCGGAGAAAACCACACACATTTTAGAAAGCGACCGCATACGAGTAAGGAAACAGCTGGTAATATTGTTCACGGGCAGGAGAATTTAACTATTTGCATAATGACTCTTTTTATTTTATTTATTTATTTGTTTTTGCGCCTTGCATCAGAGGAAGTCCACGAAGTGAGTAAAAACTTACTTTTGCTCTGTAATTAATTAATTTGGAAAACAATACTTTCTGATTGATTTTGTTTTTAAATATCGAAATATTGCTATTGATGTGCTACAGTGAGTATTGCACTATAATAGACAGTAAGCGTTTCTCGCTACGTTGCGTGAACCGGAATCATCCGTTAAAAGGAGGTAATGAGAAACCATGTATATATTCAGCTGTACAATATGTAGAGAATTCAAATGCACTTAGACGTCATTCACTTTTAATTCATTTTCTATCATCATCAGAGCAGAAAACGAAAAACTGAAATGTACTTAAAGCGAAAAAACAGGTACCACGACAGCCATTTTACAAAGAAAATAAATAAATAGTCATGTTATGAAAACAGAAAAAATTGGATATACCAATATGGTATGGAAAATCATTCAGATCCATTGTCATCCTTAAATATAGACTCTAATAAATTTCCATTGGATACGCAGGCACTTTTTGAATAATCTTCGTGAAATGTCTATTTCACCCAAACAAACACACACACACACACACACACACACACACACACACACACACACGTGCTCTGACATTCACATGACAGATATATGAAGCTTTACAATACAATGAACACAACCTGCCAATGAAAATGTGCACACACACATTCTCAGATACATACATTTATGAACACACCAGCAAGAACAAACAGTTTGTGTCTCGCTGATCAGCTATCAACAATTTTGCCTCATATTTAACATTAAATTCATCAGTAAAGAGTTTACGCATTGCGAATGAGCAATTGTTTAAAAAAGTTTTGTGATTTGATCACAATGCAATCATTTAGGTCATAAAATCCTGACCTAGCTTGTTTTTGGGAGTGTCTCTTATGATAGAAAAATGCATTAATAAACTCTCTATAGATCAGAACTTAACGTTAAACATTATCGAGGCAGTCATAAATTTGCTGAAGAAAAAAAATGGACAAAACGCATGGAATTTTCATAGTGCTCATGAAATACGCTGATGTCCCTTGGTTCTACCTCTACCTCTCTGCATTAACATGCAAGATTGAACAAACACCAAACAGTTAAAGTAGCTGTCATATACAACACAGTCATTATGGTACATATTGGAAAAAAACAAATCTCTGATAACCCACCCTCTCAGAGATATCAATCTGTCATATGTGCATATGTATAAGTTAATTGCACAGGGAAAAATCTCCCATCAGCCTCCGCCGCTGCAAATCCAAGACGCCAAGTGTCTCGGAGAATGCAGCTTTGGTTCTGTTCACACCGACGCCAGCTGTCATAGTGCCACGGTAAAAGAGAAAGACGGTGACGTTTGAGAGAATAGATGACTGCTGCAGCCGTCCTTACAAAAGCCCCGACAGACCAGAGCCATTTCGAATGGATATGTGTGAATTTCCAGATGGGGTGAATTTCTGTGTTTGGGATGAATGCGGTGTTAACAGCTCATTTTTCTGTACCCTAATTCCTGTGTAACTCAATGTCGCAGTGCTGAGGCCTGAAATATACTCAGCACAAGTATGAAATGTCTGTATGATATCAATTCCCTTTTCCTTACATGCTGCACTAAGTTTTTATTTTTATTTTTATAAATGTATGCATCGATATAAAAAGGTTTGTGAATGTTTTTGAAAGAAGTCACTTTGGTTCTCCAAATAAAAGTAGTTTTGTGGAAATATTCTAACAATTTTAAAATGGTTTTCTGTTTTGATCTATTTAAAATGTCATTTCTTCCTATAATGCCAATGTTGAATTAGATTTCCTTCAGATATCAGTCTGATAGGATGCTCAAGAAACAATAAAAATATTAACATTTTTGTGGAAGTGATAGGACTTTTTTGTTTTGCTAGACTATAAAGCTCAAAAAGCAGCATCTGTTTTAGATTATTATTTGTG
Organism: Danio jaintianensis; assembly: GCA_903798115.1. NCBI lineage: Eukaryota > Metazoa > Chordata > Actinopteri > Cypriniformes > Danionidae > Danio > Danio jaintianensis. The sequence continues at coordinate 24,741,911 of CAIGQV010016735.1, forward strand.
GCACAAAAATATTTTGGAACATCATAAATATTTGTACTGCTAATTCCCATCAAATTAATATGCCCTTGGTGAATGTTATGCAAAAAAACATATTTAAAATGTTTGATACACACAATAATTCATAAATTATTAATAATATTTAATTGAATAGGGATAGTCAATCCAAAAATGAAAATGTCCTTGTCATTTACTCACACTTAAGTGGTTCTAAACTTTTATGAATTTCTTTCCTTAGTTGAATACAGAACATGGTATTCTGAAGAATGTTAGGGAAAAAAGAACAGCCATTGACATCCATCGTTTTTCCACAACATTCTGCAGTATGTCTTCCTTTGTGTTCAACATAATAACTCAAACACGTTTGCAGGAAGTGGAGGATGAATAAATGATAACATAACTTTCATTTTTGTCTGAACTATTCTTTTAAATCAGGACATAACCTTGACAATTCTGAATTATGGTCTAAAATTTTAGAAGTCATAAATAGTCATTAAAATTATGTAAAACCTAATCTTTTTTAAAATAAATAAATATATAGATGAGACAAAATATCATTGCCCCACAGACTTACAAAGATAGCTCTCATACCCCTCGATTGCCGAGGTGTAATATTGTGCAGGATGTGCACTGCGCTATGCTAATCAAGCATTCATATCTGGCATTTCATACTTGCGTGAAGTGTATTTCTGGCCTAACCTGCCTTGCAGAGCAAATGAGATTTGCCCGGTCCACCACACAGAGGTCACTAGTTGAATTTTGTTCGACAGCGTTGTCGAGTTGCCCACTGCTACCGTTCTTGTACCAGATGCATAAATTGGGCCACCCGTTGTGCTGATAGGACCCAGAAGTGCGCCATCCTTCCTCGACATCCCAAGATTCTGATGCGCTTACAGGAATCAGGCAGGATCGAGGACACGGAACCCTCCAGGGAAAAACTTACAGTTCTGAGGCTCGCTAGTGGTAAACTGCTGACTTCCCTCAGGGTTCTGGATGGCAAAGATGGTGGAGGTAGTGATGAACGGTGGGGAAGAGAGCGAGAGAAAGACAGACAGAGAGAGAGGAAGAGCACAGTGGAAGCGCCAGCACTATAACAAATGGGCCTCCAGCCGAAGCCAGTGCAGTCCTTGGCGTATGTAGCGCACCAGTTCTGTCATGCTGCTGTGCTGCGTCAACGGTTCCATTACTGAGTCCAGCTCCACAAAGAACTCTGATGGAAGAGGGAGAGAGAAAGAGAGAGATCGTTAGCATAAAAGGAACTCCGTTTTACATATGATTGCAGTTGTTAACCTTTTTGCCATTGAGCGCTGTTTTAAATGTGCTATAAAGCAGATGCAGCTTGCTGGCAGAGGCTGTAACTAAAACGTACTGACCCAAGAATCCTGTCAATGAATGCTTTAAATGCACTGACAAATTAAAACTTGAAACACGTTTATGTTGGGGCACTGACTATAGAGGGCTCAAAAAAGTGTAAACATAACTGAAGTAACTGATTCTGAATATAAAAAGATATTAATGGTGTGTGTGTGTATCAATAAATACAAATCTTGTTAGCATTTTGTTTTTCTGAGACCTTTAAAAAACTGAACGCAAACAAATATCATGAACAACTGATTTCATTTTAAAATAATTTACAAAATGCAATTCTGAATTCCTCTTTGTCCCCATTGTGAAACCCCCACCCCCACATTGCAGACATCTTGTCTTTCATAAATTAATAATCCATAGTTTATCACCCTCTAATTAATTTTCTCTTTGGCCTGGCATCATTAAAAATATGCATATATTGGCAATATTGATTTGGCATATATCATGCTTCACTACTTTCAATGCCTAAAGATTATGAATTGGTTATAAAAAATTTATTCTTACATTTTCTTGAAGAATTTAGTGATTCTTGTAATTGAATTTAAATTCAAATCCCTCAATTGTTTTTAATGTACATGCTGGGATGTCACCATCTTTTAAGTTTCTCCACAAAATAATAATTCACGAGGTCACATGTACAGATATTTGACTAAATAGAATATGCATATTTGGCATGATGTCCGGGGAGAGGGCTCTGATCTTGGAGAGACACCCTAACTTGTGTTATTGAGAGAGAGAGAGAAAGAGATAGGGATTTTAGTGTAGAGTATAGCTCTGTGACACCCCACTCTGATTTACGTGGGAATCGGGTTTAAAGGTGTGGAGTTGGGGTGGCTATTTATAGGGGTGTGTTCTTACGCTCATTGAATAATAGAATGACTGTCAATAATAAATTAGACTTGTCAAAAAATCTGCACATGCTCAAATTTTGTTTAAAAAAACATCACTAATAAAAAAGGATAGAGATCCAATTAAATCCAGTGCTGGGAAACTAAATTCTGACGCATGAATGTATTTCATGTTCAGAAGCATTGGCAGTAAACATGAGGCGGACATAAACACAAGTTGTGTTTACTCCACAGGGAGGGTTTCAGTTATATGGATTCTGATTTTTTATCTCATTTCAATTACAGATTCAAATCCAAATTGAAACCATGGAATCTAATTGCCAAATTGGTCACAATATTAATCTTTATTAAACATAGCACTTGAATCTGAGGCGGCCACTGGTCATGGGGAACAAATCATAGCTCTTAGAAAATTACCACTCATTTTTTTTTTTTTATTAAACATGTATAAAAAAATGAAAATACCCATTCATCTTTACGTTTTCATGGGCACTAAAACTCAAAGAGAAACATCGGTGTGAATCTTCTTAAGTTTAGCCTGAAGATAACGCAAGTATCTGATGACATCACTGCCACCTTCTAATGACTGCAGCAATTAACAAACACACGACAACAACAGACTTCAGAGTCATGTTCATGCCCGAGGACCCGCATCAGAGCTGATACTGTCATAATTAGCCAATCCCGCTATCATTCTGACCAAAGCTCAGCCCCAGCAGCCTTGAACTGCGTTCATTTCTAGGAAAGACACCGAGGAGGGGGAAGTTTATTACGGCTGATTTCTGAGGCGGAGGAGACCTCGTACAACACGCAGGGGTCTCAGAGCGTTTTAATTAGTCTTCTCCAGAGGACACACTGAGAGAAAGAGAGGAAATGACAAGCCACATCAGATCTCCAGTGCAATTAGCATAGTGGCTTTTTCATTTCTCTGGTGGTCTGTATCAAATGTTGAGTCACTGATAACGCGGCGTGTGCGAGAGGTGAATTTCTTATATAACAGAGATATATGACAGCAAAGACAAATGAGATTTATTCACAAGGGAGAGATTTTGGCGGGAATTATTGCAAGTAACAGCTAATTTTGTTTTTCTCTATTACATGGCAATTTGTAACATTTAACATGATAACATGTTATTTGCTATTTTTTTGACAATATTACACACATTGCTCTTCTCAGTAATAGTATTTTTTTTTTTTTTTTCGAATTGAAACTATGCATTCAAAAACTTCTTACTGTCACAATCAGCTCCTGTTTAGTTTGTAGGTTTTTATTATCTGTCCAAACATTTACACAACACAATGTACTAACTGGAAAAGTTTCCATTTACAGTTGAAAGCATTTTCATGTAAACATCCCTATATTTACGTGAATTTTATGTTGTGTTACCATGATTTCTGATAATTTTTTTCACATGTTCTTTATTCTGTTTATATATAGGTTGTGTGTTTTTGGTCAGCGATATGTTTCATGTCTAGTATGCTATGTAGTATGAATTTCCAACCGTCTCCGTTGTTTTTCATTCATTCTGCATCACATCTCTTCTGGATTTAAACTACATAGACACTTTGACATTACAGGGCTCGACACTGTGAGCATTTTACATGCATTTGTGGCTAAAAATAGATATGCAGGAACTGGAAAGAATGTAGGAGAACGTGCAAACATAAGTCACTGCAGGTCCTTATGAAGTTTAAAATTATGAAAAATTATGGGTCTAAATTATGGGAACATGAAAGCAGGAATCACAATACAGTACAAGTTCAAAAGGTTATGATTTTTCATTAAATAAATTAGGAGTTCAGATACAAAAGCCTCTAAATGCCATCTATAATTTTTTTCCTTTTTCACTTTAAAGGCAATAAAAAGAACCTATTCATCACCGAATAAGTGAAATTCCTAAACATACAAGAGCCTAAGAAAAATTTTCATTTAAGAAGAAAATTTTAGATGGCGTTTAGAGGTTTTTGCATCTGAACTCTTCAAATATAAGTGCTACAATTCGAAACACACTGTTGTACATTTTAAGGATTGCAATCAATAAATATTGTTATTTAAGATGAAGATGATCTACTACCTACAGTGTGCATACTATTTCATTTTAATATAATAAGGCCAACCAATAGTATCATTTGTGATTGCATTTTTTAGCTTGTGTGGTTTGTTGTTACTATTTTTTGTTTACCAAGAATGCAATTTAAAGGGGTGGTCCACTACGATATCATATTTAAAATTTTAGTTCATGTGTAATGTAGACGTGTGAACATAAACAACATCTCTGAATGTAATATGCTCAAATTTCAATGCAAAGAGAAACATTGGCTTTTACAGAGTTAGCTTAGCAGAGCCTACAGCGAACAAAGTTTGGGGACTACAAAAAAATACATCAGGGCTAGTGAGATCACAGGGACTTCCAGTTACGTTCATTCACCACGTGCATACAGTATACCGTGCGCAGAAACGGGGCGTGGCCAAAGGCGCTGTAATGTTATAGCAGAGAAAGCTAAAATGCCGTCCAAACGCTGCTATTTCCACAGAGCTCATTCTGTTTCTGTATTTGGGCTTCCAAAGGACATGAGAGAGAGAAAGAGAGAAGTGCTTACAATTTAATTTTAATTATGTTCCAGAGAATTATAATAAATATACAGCTAGCATTTGACAAAGGAGAGCTTCCAGAATCTGTCTCAGTTCAGTGCTGGATTCAGCTAAAAACTCCTCCAACGGACGAAGCTGTGGATTGTGAGCCACAACCTGTAAGTGTTTTTATTTGTTAAAATTGATCAATTACATGCACAGTTTCTAGTGTTAACGGTATGTTGTAGCGAGGATGTAAACAAGGATGTAAACAATGGGAAATGCTGTTTGGCACCGTTAACAATTTAGCTACAAATTCATATTTATCAGTCAAACCGCTGTAAACACCCACAATCTTCACCAGCACTGCAGTGTCTTTCTATATGGCCGCTTTCCCTGCATTCTACATCTCAAATAACGAACTCGCAAAAGATATGTGAACGTTTCATATTACTTACACATGCTTATTCCGAATATATGTGAAAGACTTTTTTTTAGAGAGCAGACGTGAGGTTCAACTGTACTCTTCATTTTCTGTCAGATTTAAGCACAAACTGCTGCGGCTAACAGCTTCTCTGTTTACACAGCGCAAAAGCACGTGCTTGAAGGTGCGTGATGCTTCCTGGTGACGTGGAGCCGATCCACGAATCACATCACATTATGTAAGCTGACCAATCAGAGCCTCTTGTGGGCGGGCCTTTCAGAGGAACTAGGAAATATGACAGTCGTTTTCATGTTAGCTGAGTAGCTGTATATAATTAAAGTAGGATATATGAAAAAATAACGTGATTTTCTACAAGTGAAGCATGAGCACACATTGCTTTGCATCTTGTAAACACAACCAAGCCTTAAAAATACACTGTGGATATGCTTAATATAACACCAGAACTAAAACTCAATCATCAAAAATATTAAAAGCATATCTTTTTAGACTGTATGTCACTTGAAGAACATAATATTTAATATTTTAATTTCATTGACAGTATATAGTACAATTGCACCAATAATATATAGCAAAAAAACAACAACAACAACATACATCTTACCAAACGATTTGTACTAGTTTTATAATTGTTTCTTAAATATATTTTAGTTTAATAGATTTGAACCAAAGTTCTGTGTATTTAGGAAACTTCTTAGTAAAATAAAATCATTGCAATATTCACCTTTCCTTAAAGGTGCAGTGTGCTACGTTTGTCACTAGCGGGCTCATATTTACAACAAACAAACGCTTGATGATGCTGTAACTGAGTATGAAATCATGGGGGTTTTGGTCTTCATTGAATTCTACGGGTCTCCTACAGAAATGATGTTCATGGATGAGCTAAAGTATTCAAAACTTATTAACATGGTAGTTGAAGCAGAGTAAAGCGTGTGGAGATGGAAAGAAACAACTGAAGCAATGATAAGAGATGAGTGTGATGCAACACGTAAACAGCAGAGCTTTTATTGTGCCACAGCCAACCTCTTCTGGTCATGATCATTTGTGGAAGAAGCAGCACTGTTTTATTATAGTTTTTAGGGTCTGTTATAATGCTTATATGTGCAGTCTAATAAAACACAACATAATAAAGCGTCACTAAAGTGTTTTACTGTTTTCTATAAAACCAAACCGGAAATCGAGGGTGTATGACATCAATATGATGGCCACACATGACAGTGTCAGTAGATAAAATTGCTTATTTTTCTGGATTTGAACATTCTTAGAAACCTTTTGGATAATGTATGTATATAAGTCAGCAAAATATATAACACTGTTCTAGTGGTTAATGGATATTTTATTTTATGTTAATAAAAAAAATCTTACATATTGTGGCTTTAACATTAACAACAGAATCACTGCAAATAGATATTCATTTTTATTGCATGGCTATATTCCCAGTAAAAAAACAAAAAACATATGCACCAGCTGTCTACTGTACAATAAAAGCTTGAAACGCAACTCAAAAATCATCCTACCTTGACTTTCCTGGGCCAGCTTGTCAGCGGTTTCCCAGTGTTCATAGCTGCGCAGGATGTTGTTGGTGATGTTGACATGACTGGCTGCCATGTGGTGTATGCGTTGGGGAATGGCCACACTTCCAGAGGCCGAGGAAGAACCCATCGCTCCTGCGCCACTGCTGACCGAGCTGACAGGAGACGGGCTCAGGGACATGGGGGACGGGGTACCTGTGCTCCTGTTCCAAAAACACACAAGAATGTCACAAATCCAGTCCGCTGTTATCATCTCAAACAGGTATTGAACTTTACAAATGAAAGAAATTTTTGTTACTTTCCATGTTATATGCATTTAGTGTGTTTTTGTTGCCTGTGTTACACCTGATTAGTACTCTACTAAAGTCATATTCAGTACATTTTATGCAATTTGTTTTAGTGTGGCAATGCTTTACCATTTAAAAAATACGTTTTGCATACTTTGAAAAAAGATGACTTACTATTGAAATTATATGCAAAATAATACACTAAATGTAATGTTTTCAGGCTCTTAATTGCAGTGTTATTATTTGCAATTACATAAAAAAAAAAGAAATGTAGTTTTTTAAACTTTACAGTGCTTTAGTGACCAAAGAAAGACAGTTGTAAATATTTATATATATTTTCATAATTACTCATATTGTCTTTGAAATATGGTAAACATGTACTGCTGATTGCACTAAACATTTATGCTAAACAAATAACTAATTGAATATCATTTCTTTTAACCAGTTTTGCATTTTTATATTCGTAGTCAATGCTTACAAAATTACTTTTGCTGCTTGTTTAAACTACTTATTTAAAATGAGTTGAAACAACACAATTCTTACTTTTTTGGGGGGACAACTTAATTGTTTTTTGTTCAATCCACTTAAGTTTGTAAAAACGATGAAGTTAACAATCGATTTTTGTTGGGACAACATGAAGGTTAAGATGTACAGTTAAGATGTTAGCTTTTTATGTAATATTAAATTTAACATATTGGTTAATCTATATTTGTTTAAATTATGATAAGGTACTTGTGCTTTAGTATTTTAGTCGTTAGTCGTAAACATTTAAATGAGTGTATTAAAGCATTACAAAAGATTATTTTAAAAATGACAGTATTTGAAATATGCACTGTAAATAATGCTGGGTTCCACACAATTCCTTCATGTTGTCCCAACACAAATCGATTAAGTTAACCTAATAGTTTTTACAAATTTAAATGAATTGAACATAAAAAAACAATCAAGTTGTCTCAAAAAAACTCGAAAATTGTGTTTATTCAGCTCATTTTTAATAAGTAGTTTGAACAATCAGGAAAAATCTTTTTTCTTTAAGTGTACTGTACCCTGATATTATTGCGAGGGGATTTTTAAAAGTGTATTTAAGTGTGTAAAAGTGAACTCTCGAGTCATGTTTATAAGTAAAAGACTAACATTTTTGCTATAATAATTATTGATGCTAATATAACCTCACAGTTAATTTAGCAGGAATTGTTTTTTTAAAGATACAAATTGACCTCTATGACAAAATTCCCTTAGTAGAATATGTATTTCCCCCTCTCTCTTTCTGGTCAAAGCGGACCTGAAAGCATCATGACAGCTAAGTGCACTTCTTTTTCACAAGGGTAAAACCACCAATACAGTACAGTATCTCAGTCTATTATCAACAGTAACCTGCGGACACGGTCGTCCCTCCAGACAAACTATTCACACATATTCATTGGTCTCTTTAGTGCGGCAACCACAAACAATCTGCTTCAGTGGCCTGTAATCCACTGATAAATGGAAACACACTCAAGCCTCGGCCGGTTAAATTATGCGTCCTGTCAACAGCCAGATCCATTCATAGCAGGTTTTGGAGCTCCATTAAAATAAATAAACTCCCTCCGAGGGGCCAAAAGCAAGCCGAAAAAAAAAAGATTCATGAGGGTAAAAGGATGAGGAGGAGGTTGAGGATGGATGTGTTGATCACAGCTCCAGCAGGTACGACTGTCTCTTTATTGCTATTGCAGAGGCTGCAGGGTTTCGAACCGCTGAGGCTAATTGCTTTTGACAGGCAGGTTGGCAGCCGAACAGCGGGTCTGGGCAGTGTCCGGCTAGAGGCCAGATCAGACACACGCACAAAGTCAAACACAGCGCCTCCCGCCCCACTGCCATGGAGCGGACATGGATGCGATGCTGCTTTTCTCAGAGTTCATCTCTTCATGCTCTTTCACTCATGACTGAGGCTTTAAATCTCACACTATAGATTTTACCTACTTGGCAGCAGGAAGGAGATTCAGGAGGTCGAGATTGAATCTCTTTCTAAGCTGGCAGAAATATAAAAGGACAGAGAGAGAGAGAGAGAGAGAAAAAAAGCACGTACTTTCCATTGGCTCCCCACGGCGAAGGTGCTTGCGAGCTCTTTGCAGAATTCTGAGGGAGCAAGAAAACGTACATTGAAAACAAAGCAGCCAACACTGGAAAAAAAAAAATTATTAACTGGATTTACAAATTTTTTTTAAGGTAAGTGGTTGCAAACAATTTATATGGGCTGAATTTAAACAAACAAATTAAGTTGAAAATTACTAAAGTTAATTTGTTTGTTTAAATTCAGCCCATAAAAAAATTTTGCAAATCCAATGAATCATTTTTTTAAGTGAACGATTAATTGTTGATAATCCTTTAAATAGATAGAGCTTATTAATAAATGTGTGTCATTTTGAGGCATATGTTGCTTTCGTGTAAAATGTACAGCAAATGCGAGAGACAGATTAAGCGAGCATGCATGAATTTATTAAAAACTCTCCATGACTGTGCTTATAGAAATGGAACCGGGCATCAGTTGATCATCCAAGGTTGTTTTGTTGTTGTTTGAGATTGTGTTGGTGCATGTAAACACCACATCAGAATACATGTGTAAACACACCACCATATCTTATAATCTTAATGATTTTAATCGGAATAACAAAAAAGGTGTTTATGTAAATGTGGTTATTGATTCTCTTATATTTACAGTAAATGAATTTTTCATTGGGTGAGAACGCTTGCGTTTCGAGTGTCGTTTGCACATCCTGTCATTCTGGTGACAATGTATCACTGAACCGGATTATTACAGATAACGATTAATTGTTAATAGGACAATCGATCATGGGGATTTGTGGAAACTGGCAGCCCTATCACCAACAGCAAACAATTAATAATCAGAATTAGAATCAGAATCGGTTTTTATTGCCAAGTGTGCTTACACACACAAGGAATTTGTTTTGGCTACAGAAGCTTCCAGTGTACATAAAGTGACAAGTGACAACACAAAATAAATATGAGGAAAAAAAATAAAATAAAATACGACAAACATTAAACAGAGATGCAGTTAGACAATAGAGCTCTGGATGATGAATTGTTGTACAGATTTGTTATAAATATACAAGTTTTACAAGTTATAAGGTGCTGTGTACAAATGCGTAGGAGAAAGTATTGCATTGTATACTGTTATAAGGTGCTGTGTACAAATGCGTATGGAGAAAGTATTGCATTGTATACTGTTATAATGATACAATCATAATTGATTAACAATAAATACCTGTAATAATGATAATTTCTTATTTTCAGCAAACAAAGAAGCAAAGGCACAAGGTCTTACCTTGAAATACTCCATTAGTGAGCGGGAATACTTCATCGCATGATCTTTCTTCAGCTTGAACATTCGCAAGTACAGAAGTGACAAACAACGATTGCTGAAAAAGAAAATACTCATTATTAAGATCATGCATAATGTATTGAAGGGTATTTGGGTGTTTATTTATATATGGGTGATGCATGGGTCTCTTTTATGTCTCAGCTATTTATTTTTATTCCCTTTTTGTTATATGAAGTTTACACTGAAGTCTAAATCAGAAACTTTTCACTATGCTGTTATTTCATTCATTCATTTTCCTTCAAACTCCACACAGAAATGCCAACTGATCCAGCCAGGACTCGAACCAGCGTCCTTCTTGCTGTGAGGCAACAGTGCTAACCACTGAGCCACCGTCGCCAAAACAGAGCATAAAAAACTAAACAGAATAAAGCAAAGAACAAAACAAAAGCAAGAACCAGACAAAACATAAAAGTCCATAAAACAGAATTTAAACAAAGTTAAGTTAGATACGGTTAGCGTTTAAAGTGCACCCCTGCAAACAATGTGAAAAGTATGTTAAAAGTTTATGTCATCATTCACAAAGCTAAAATTAGCTATGAAATCGAAAGTATCTTGTTGACAACAACAAAAAAAACAATGACAACAACAACAACAACAGCATTCCCATAAGCATCAGTGTGCAGTGAGGAAAAAGCAGCCAGTGTCATGGGGTGTCTGACCTTTCAACAGTGTGCCTGCGAGACACCAGATGCTTGGGACATATGCACAGCCCCATGAAACCAAAACTAGCTTTCTCACATTTCTGACTCATCCAGACTATACTGAAGTCACATTAATATCTAAACAAGGTGTCTGTCACTTCTAAAGCAGGCCAGGGGCTTTTACACCATCTTGTCGATGCGTCTTTATCACGTATCAAAATCACAGGTCAAAATCCACAGGTTATATTGGCCTAATATCCACAAGCCAGAGAGTAAACAAGCTTTTACAGCTCTCTTGAATGCATATAATATCACCCGAACTGTATTATGTCCTCGACCCAGGTTTATAAATCATAAACGCAGCAGCGTCTTAAAATCCCTTTCGGCTGTTAGACGGCTTTCATTAACAAGCCTGAGAGACTGGCAGCTGAATTTCCAATCTGCGCTGATGACTGTCATCCCGCTATAAGCGCAAAACTAACCTTGACATTCAAAATAAACAAGCCGGCACGGCGTGACAGGCAGGCAGAGCTTTTATCAGGCCGAGAATATGTTTCTGCCGTCACCATGTGGAAATCTTTCATTATCCTCTAATAGCTTAATGAAATACAGGAATAATGATCCACTCTAAGCTGATTAAGCGCTTTAGCAGTGTTTTAAAGCTTCCTTTCAGATACGGATGATTGTCGTGGAGCGATGGCTGAGAGGAGATTTAACTGGCTGCTAGAGCAAAGCGCTGGATATAGCTTCTGACGGGACGGGGGAACTGCATTGGTGTTATAATACCACCTCTGACGCCCTTAGAAGGCCCTAATGCGTATGTGTAACTTCAAAACTCAAGGCTCAGTAGGTTTCTTCATTGCTGTTCACATTCTGACCTCCATGCACTTGAAATAAAATGGTTTTTAGGGGAATAATTTGACGTCACTAGGCTGCTGATGTTTGTCTTGTATACATCTGGTCCAGTCTGGAAGAGTTAATCAGGAAGAGTTCATCTACATTTACCTTTTCATTTAGTTACTTGACAGACACTTTTGTCCAAAGTGACTTACAATTGAGGAGACATTCGTCAAATCAACACAATAAGGAAATACACACAGGAAGTGCTAATTACACAAAGAAACTGTTAGTGCTCAGAGAATTAAATGCTAGAGCGGAGTTTTCAGAGGGAAGTGAAGGGTGTTTCTACAGGTGGTTTGTCAAGGCCACTCACCTGTGTAAAGCACACTTCTTAAATGCATGGTGTTTTTTTTGTGTGTGTAAGAAAGTAGGGGCCGATCACACCAGACGCGCTTTTCCGCTCTGAGAACGTGAGATGCACCACGCTGCCTTTTTTGCTGACAAAAAAAAGAAGTGCGATGTGCTTTTTATGTTGCTAGGCAACCACTCAGTGCTGCTATTGATATTGTTATAATTGTAATAATGTGATATTCATGATTTGTGAAGTCATACAGCTCCGGATAAGTCAAAACAGTGAGCACTAGTCTCTTCTCCATCTTTAAAAGTCTCCGTAATCGTCTTGACAACACAAACAATGCTGTCACCTCAAACCCTGCCTCTGCTTTCATTTGATTGGACAATGAAAAAAGACGTGACAGATGTAGCGCGCTTTTCCCCACTCAGAGTTTACTTTTTTTCAACTGCAGACGCACAGAGCGCAAGGGCAAAAACGTGAGGTGCAGCAGGCAGTTACAATGCGAGGCATGCAGGGCACATAAACAGCATGCACAATGCTCAAGGCCATTAGTAAACAATTAAAAAAAAAGGTGCCTCTCAACACAAAAATTGCATTCGGTGTGATAAAGGCCCTAATCAGAATTAACTGCAAAGTGACTGACCACAATCTGTATTTTGGGTGACATTTAGGGGATAATCCACCAAAGTTGGATTCCACCACTGAATTCATTCATTCATTCATTTTCTTTTCGGCTTAGTCCCTTTATTAATCAGGGGTCGCCACAGCGGAATGAACCGCCAATCCACCACTGAATATTAAACTATATAACAAATTCCTGTCATAAATTGTATTCTCCACTTACTGTATGACGGCTGATGTAAATAAAGGATCTGGTTACTGATGTGTGAGAGAAGTTTGGCAAATTTCCAGTAATTTCAACTTTTCATCTAACATCCTATAGTTATAAATAATTCTTGAGGATTCCACTCGAAATTGTGATATGTTAGCTAAAAATTGCAAAACAAGAAAACAAGTTTTTGAGTTTACATCTCACAATTCTGTTATTCTCTGAGATGAGAGATAGAACTTTCTTTTTTTATTTAAAGTTGCAGTTGTTTTACCTAGTTTCTGAGTTAACTGATGTAACCTGTGTAACCCTGGAGGCAATCTGTCTCTATGTTTACTTGATAATGTTCAATTTTAAAAACCTGGCAAGTTTTGTGAAATCAAGCAAGTAGCTCTTTCTGCAAAGTGCTCTTTGCAGAGACCTTGTAAATAAATAAAAATAAACAAAAAAAATCACACAAGCTGGTAAAATGTTCAATTTTCATTCTGTTTTAAAAACTTCAAGCCTGCCAATCAGGTATTGAGAAAGCTGTTCTTTTTGGCCTTCTAACTTGATGTGTCTAATGCTCACAAAGGAAGCTTTTTACAAAAAATCTAAATACAAAGTAAACTTGTGAAAAAGTTTCACATGACCCTTCAGAAATCACTATACTGTGATATTTGCAGCTCAAGAATTTCTTTTTGTCAGTACTGTTATGCATCTTTATATCTTTTTGTAAACTATACAATTTGTTTTTCAAGATTGTTTGGTGAATTGGGAGTTTAAAAAACAGCATTTTTAAACATTGTTTTATATGTTTTTTTTGTCTTCAAATCATGAATGTATTCATTTAAAAAAAGCAGCATGATCAACTTACCACAGTACAGCAAGCTTCTTCTCAGCTATTGTTGCGGAATGACTGGTGAAGTTCTTTAATCTCATTGCGTACCTTGAATAACAAAGGTATATGGGTTAAACAAACTTAAAACACAATGCATTCTCACAGTACCATGACAGCATATTTCAATCGACACTGAGCAGCACCATTTACTTTCATGGCCTCTGATGTCAACAAAACAAGCACTGCTACAACTGTAGGCAATGACAATCATCTGAAGAGGCCACTGACCTGATGAGCTCTACGGTTTCAGAGTACATCGTGTATGGTGACTTGGCCTCTAACGGGTCTCGTTCCATGGCATTGCCACACTCGATGAAGGAAAGCGCCCCGTCGGCATAATTCACAGCTTTGCCGAATTTGTCCATCTGTGAAGCAAAGGATGAGAGAATTACGGAAATAAAAAAGACTGAGGTGATTTTCAAAGCTCTTAAAGAGATAGTTCACCCCAAAATGAAAATTCTGTCATCATTTACTCAGCCTTAACTTGTTCCAAACCTTTTTGAGTTTCTTTCTTCTGTTGAACACAAAATAATAAATAATAATAAAGGGAACACTTAAAAAACACAATGTAACTCCAAGTGTTCCCTTTATTTTTTTGAGCAGTATATATATATATCTATCTTCCATAGTATTTGTTTTTCCAAATATGGAAGTCAAAGGTTACAGGTTTTCAGCATTCTTTAAAATATCTTCTTTTCAACAGAAGAAAGAAACTCATAAAGGTTTGAAACAAGTATTCACATTTTTAAATGAACTATCCCTTTAAAGTGATATGAACAAACAGATATCACCGGAGGAGGAAGTAAAGCCATTAGGTGGAGGTAATTCTCCTACCAAGCAACAAAAGTCAAAGGATCTGTACCAGAGTCAGATTTACAGCCTCCCGACTGGCACATATTTCCAACTTCACGACAACTTTACGAATCAGAACCGTTTATTCGGTGTGGTAAAGCGGTACGAAGCATTTTTCTCCACATTTAGGGATTATGTTTTTCATGGTGACTTATCAGCACGGCCTCATAAAGGCTAACTTTAACTCTCACGTCTCGTTTCTCAAACACAAACTGATCAATAGCGCTAAACAACATCACGCCAAAAGCCCAACTCCGCAGACGAGCACAAACAATAAGAGCATATCTCATCTCCATAGGAGCGTAAAATAGATTTACTGACCACTTGCCTCCGCCGGCACCTCAGGAGCCAAGTCCATTCGTTTTCAAGTGAGCCCTTCAATACGGACGCTCGGGATTCATTACACGCCTGCCACTGCGCTCCTGTAATGCTGGCAATCAATTCCCTTTACTTTGTATTCATGCCTAGGCCTATACATCGTCATAGCGCTTTATGACAGAGAGGATGTAACTCGCAATAATGGACAATGTCTCCGGAGATAATTGGCTGGATCCAATTATTAGCGGGTCTGGGGGTCTGTTTTGTAAATCTCTAACAAAGCTCCTGCTTTATGGATGCTAAGGGCAGACACAAGGGCTCTCGCTCGACTAGATTGGAAAGTCTTCAATTATAAAAGGTCTGCAGAGAGAGCTTTTTCTCAGCTTGCTAATGGCCCTCTGTAGCGGAAGGGTTATGTGTCCGTGTAGTTAAGAGCAGTGTGCCAGTTATTTTTCATCTACTTTCGCTGAGTGCTAACTTCCCATCGGAAAGAAAGATCTCTAAAGAAGACGCTAATATCTCTGTTGCTCCTCGGCTGCGGCGAGGTTAGATGAGAACTAAATGGAGTCTCTGGCATTGCAGATTTTTCAGTCGCAGTAAAAGATGTCATCATTTCGTCTGTGTCTGCTGTAGTGTTTTTAGAAGAGGACTCAACAGTGTTACAGACAGTGTTAAGGTGATATCAAACTTAGGAACTTCAGATCAATGAATTATCCTTATTTTCTTTCCAGCTATGATTTTTTATTATATTTATAATACCTTGTAGAGATTGCAATTTTAGCCAATGAAATCGTTTACAGCTGAACGAAGCTAATAAAACATTTTCACTATAGAACTATCAGGCCATTCTCAAGAGGAAATATAATATTTTACGTATCGTCAGAAAAGTGGCTAATTCTTACAAAATTCATACAATTTCATTCAAATGAAAATTAGATTTTTAAAAAGAGACGTGCCCCTAAACTCCACAACTAAACCTAAAAGTCATTGGTGGGTGAATCACACTAAAATATACAAATGTGATCATACTAATCCACTGGAAAATAACTTATTAATATTACTAATAATTATTACTGAATAAATGTATTACTTCTACTTAAATTTATTATTTAATTTCTACATTGGCGACGCGGTGGCGCAGTGGGTAGCACGTTCGCCTCACAGCAAGAAGGTCGCTGGTTCGAGCCTCGGCTGGGTCAGTTGGCATTTCTGTGTGAAGTTTGCATGTTCTCCCCGTGTTCGCGTGGGTTTCCTCCGGGTGTTCCGGTTTCCCCCACAAGTCCAAAGACATGCGGTATAGGTGAATTGGGTAAGCTAAAATTGTCCGTAGTGTATGTGTGTGAATGAGTGTGTATGAATGTTTCCCAGTGATGGGTTGCAGCTGGAAGGGCATCCGCTGCGTAAAAACATATGCTGGATAAGTTGGAGGTTCATCCCGCTGTGGCGACCCCAGATTAATAAAGGGACTAAGCCGAAAAGAAAATGAATGAATGAATGAATTTCTACATTACAGGAAAATTGTACATTTTCATGATATTTCTAGGTTTCCCACAACCATGAAAACAAGGAATATACAGGTCAGAAAAAACACAACTCACAAAAATTAGAACTATCAGATACATTTTTGGACAATAATTATTTTTGTTCTGTAGTTTACACTATTGTTAGTCACACCGTTTCTGCTTTGAACAGGAATCACAACAAACACACAAAACAATGCACTTAATATTAGGGCTGAGACAATAAATTGTGATTAACGGATTGATTCTTAAATTTTTGTAATGCATCGCGATTCTCTCTGGAATCAATTCTGGAGCAGATGGCGCTCTAGGCACGCATTTAATTGTATACTCTTAGTGAGCACGAAGAAGAGCGGTTGTGCTTTCGGTAATGTACTGTAATTGGTCAAATATTCTTACACCACAACTTTTATTCCAAGGGAACTAATATAGACACATCTCACTGTGAACTAGTAAATTCGCATCTTTATTAATGGTTGCTTTATGTTTAAGTGGTATGTGTACAGAATGGCAGAGTGTGGCTAATTGTAAAAATAAATAAATAAATACAGCGCCATCTGGTGGTGAAAGCTAAGCTCGGAATCGATTCAAAGAAGAATCGCAGTGGATTCAGAAAATTTCTGACTCGATGCAGAATCATTTATTGATTCGCAATGCACACATTTACTGACCCAGCTCAGTTAAATATGATGAATAATTAAAATGTTTATTTCAAGTAATAATAAGTAATGCTTAATTAAAGTTATGGATTTTGTTACAATCACCTGTCATTTTATAGCAAGTATTGTATCGTGGACATCAACATATTATAACCAGACTTACCAAAGCATCAGCCTTGTGCTTCAACTTCTTGGCTTCCTGCATGTAGTAATCTGCACTGTGAACACTGTAATGATAAGTGTGATTAAAGCATGTTTGATTTTTCCCATATACATTCCACTGTGTGCATAAACATGAACCTGAAGCATGCAGAGCTACTACACCGCTGATCCAATCAGTCTTAAGTACACCAGCCAGTTATTACCCGTAATAATCATGCGGCTGTTACGTACGTGTTATTAAATGTGAGTTTAGGTCTCCGGGGCTCCATGTGCTCCATTGCCAGAGCTGAAGGGTTTGACCAGAGGTCTGCGTCTGACTGACCATTGCCGTGAAAACCACCCGATGGCTTGCTGTTACTGTCTTCCTCCTGGAAAAGCAAGAGAACATTAAAATGATAATTAGCCTTTAAAAGCTTGAATAATACATAAAGGATCCATTCACTTCCCCCCTATTCTGCATCTACTCAGTGTTTTCATTTTTAGGGCCATTTAGCTGGATTGATTTTAGACAATCGCCATGTGGGAGCCATTCACCTGTCTTCAGGGCTATTTTGAAACCTTTCCAACAAGGTAATTAGTTTAGTGAAAATATAGGCAATGTGGTGAAGACATTCACGTATCTTTGCATGTATCTACAGTGCTAGAGCTGTGGATCCATTCAGTCAATATATATTAGGTACAAGTGATATTGATATTTCTAAAAATGATCAGTGACATGAGTTACACAATTATTATTATTATCATCAATATTATTATTATATAGTATTATTACTGTCTGTAATAAAAAAAATGATATTATGACTACTTAATCCAGGCATCTGAAATCAAGAGATTGATTCTATTTTATGGTATATCTGTACATCAACTATGTAATTAATGTACATGTACAGTTGAAGTCAGAATTATTATCCCTTCTGAGCCCCCCAGTATATGTTTCCCCCAATTTCAACACATTTCTAAACATAATAGTTTTAATAACTCATTTCTAATAACTGATTTCTTTTATCTTTGCCATAATGACAGTACATTGACAGTTTCAAGATACCGGTATTCAGCTTAAAGTGCAATTTAAAGGCTTAACTGGGTTAATTAGGTTAATTAGGCACGTTTGCGTAATTAGGCAAATCATTGTATAACACTGGTTTGTTCTGACAAATACTGCTTAAGGGGGCTAATAATACTAACTTTTTATTCTAGCTAGCTTTTATTCTAGCCAAAATAAAACAAATAAGACTTTCTCCAGAAGAAAAAATATTATAGGGAATAGTGTGAAAGATTCATTGATCTGTTAAACGTAATTTGGGAAATACTTAAAAAGGAAAAAAAAATATCACATTATGCACGACTGATTATTTACATAAACTGTACAGAAAAATCTCAGTCCGTTGATATTATTCTATATTGCACTGTGCTTCCCTTGATGTGCTCTCGTGTCACACTTAGAAACCCCTGAAATTTATCAACGTGGCATACGCACAAAACGGGGGCAGAAATGTGCATACGCAACATCCGACGCAAAAGTTGTGATCTATAAAAAACAAACTTGATGGGAGAATGTGCGCAGCTGTAAGTAAACTCTAAATAAACAAATTTAACTTAAATATTGACTGAATCAAACCACTTTAAATCATCAAATTAAAATGTGTTCAGGTGTATGTTCACTTTTAGGAAGGTTTCTAGGCAGATTTGTATAAATCAGACCCCTGGTTCCCATTCACTTACAGTGCTGGTCTTGGAATGGGAGAAGGCTTTGTTTTCTCCTTTGCGGTGTTTGTGTGATGAGGATGATGACGATGATGAGCTGGAGGCAGGTATTGTACGGCTGGAGGGGAGGTTGTTTGGGATGGTGGATGTGCTTCCTTCCTGACTGAGGGAGCTGCATTCACTGCTCCTCCGAGTACGTCCCACCGGCTCAACGGACAACGGGGACAGTAGAGGAGGTAACAGCTTGTCATCTTTCTTGCGAGGCTGCTTCTTCAATGAACTAGGCAGAAAAAAAGCAGAAAACATGTCAAAGGTCTCTCTGTTTACTTTCATGGCAATTTTTTTTTGAGTTTTCCTAAATCTTTATGAGCATTATGACATATTTGTTGTACAAACATTATCAGTTTACATGGGACTTATTTTTCCTCAGGAAGTTTGAGCTCCAGAACATCACAAAGATGCTTGAAACCATTTGCTGAGGCTGTGGAAAAAGTAATGCTGCAATAATTGTTCAGTTTCCTGCACAGACTAATCATTTCACTTAATAGGACCTCACTATACAGTATCGTCAGGAGACATGGGTAATCATTTTGTTTTGCATGTATATGTCCTTTTTTACTCTTAAAGTGTTGGTAGCTAACTTACATTTTATGGTAACACTTCATGATAAGTTTGTAGTAGTTAATGTTAGTTAATGTATTTACTAACATGAACAAACAATGAACAATACATAAATTACAGTATGTGTTCATGTCAATGTTAGTTATTAAAAACAGAGTTGTTCATTGTTAGTTCATGTTAACTTACAGTGCACAACTAATGTTAACCAGCATGAATTTGGATGTTAATAATGCATTAGTAACTGTTGAACTACGATAAATAAATGATGTAAACGGTTGTTCATTTTTAGTTCATGTTAGTAAACACATTAACATTAACTCATGAAACCTTATTGTAAAGTGTGACCCATTTTTTGAATTATCAAAGACCATGCCTTCATTTAAACAATCTTATTTAATATTTTACTAATGAAAAAAGTCAGCTAGATTTTGAATGGATGAGGTGACTAAATTAACAGCAAAATTTCACTTTTAGGTGAACTATCGCTTCAAAACAGACATAGGGTCATTTTGTTGGTGTTTTAGTTCCTGGAACAATTAATAATAATAATAATAATAATAATAATAATACCTTACATGTATATAGCGCTTTTCTGGACACTCAAATCGCTTTACACATTGGGGGGAATCTCTTCATCCACCACCAGTGTGCAGCATCCACCTGGATGACGCGACGGCAGCCATATTGCGCCAGACTGCACACCACACCCCAGCTGGGATTTTTAATGACCACAGAGAGTCAGGACATCGGTTTAACATCTCATCCGAAAGACGGCGCACACTCAGCAGTATAGAGTCCCCATCAATATACTGGGGCGTTAGGACCCACACAGCGTCTCCTGCTGGTCTCAATAACACCACTTCCGTCAGCAACCTAGCTTTCCCATGTGGTCTCCCATTTATTCATTCATACATCATATTACATTTCACATACTACATACATACCTTCCAAGCTACTGAATCTGTACTCAGAAATACATATGGGATATAATTTTATCTAATTTATTTGCTACTGATGCTGCTTTAAATCCAGACTGTTAAATTCAGCATGAAGAATTGGACAAAACAGCAGGTAAGAATTGACTCTATTGTTGATTTTTGTGTTTCTTGGGAATTTCAGATTTGCTTTCATGAATGATCTTAGATCAACTGGTAATATTGCATCTCAGCACAAATCTAAACCCTAATTAAAGAGTAAAGCTTCTTTCCTTGATTTAAAGGAGCCACCACTTACATATATTACTTTACACAGGGTGTAATTTAGTTCAGAATATGATGCTATATCCTGCTCTCTCTTTTATGTTCACCCTTAAGGGCATTCGGGTCATTTGAGATGAATCAAATATCTGCTCTTTTTGTTTCTTTTTCTAGAACAATATAGGACAGCCAAAAGCAAATGCACAGGTGAGAGTGGGTGAGGTGGCACGTGTATGTGTGCTCTCATATAAACTTCATTTACATAAGTGCTTACATGTCTAAACTTAGCCTAAGCGCTAAATAAAGAATCTCCACTGAGACAGAATGTCCAGGACAGCAGCATATTTTTTTATACCTTGGTTTATTAGCCTGAAAATAAGCCATAAAACACGAGTCTCATCAGTTAACAACACTAAATAAAAAGGCTTCTTTACTTTTCTAATTCAATTAAAAGGGTGAACGCGGTGAATGAGCTGATTTAAAACACACTGAGCAGGTGATAACAGTAAATAGCCTGAGGTGCTAAACACTTCCAGTAATAGACGTTAGCCGTAGCTAATAATTTAACGTAGCGCTACTCATCGTATCATGAAGATTTGCTGCCGTTGGTTGTCGCAGTGCGGTGGGCACTCGGGCGGACAGGACAAGCACATGACCCCTGTCACACATGTGTCTTTGATGGGCTCCAGCCTGCTCTGACACTAATTGAATATCTAAAATTAGAGGTAGCCGTTGTGCTGGTGTCAGTGTTAAATTACTGTAATGCAGTGGGACAAAGCAGGCAGGCAGCTTGACAGGGTGACCTGCTGCTTCCCCTGCGTATCGCAGCATTCTCTCAGAGGACGTAACACAGAGACGGCTACTAAGCTGAGTTGGCAAATCTCTACGTGGACTGTTTTTTTTTTTTTTTTTTAACACAGATGTTGCAAACACATCAGGGGACACTGGCAGCATACGTTACAGAAAAAGGCTCATTATTTCAAGGATTTTTGTGAATAAAATTTAAACACTGAATGTGATCCAAGAAGAATCGTGATTGTTTATTAAAGAACATTTGATATACAGTTGAAGTCAGATTTATTAGCCCTCCTGAATTATTAGCCTCCCTGCATATTTTTTCTCCCAATTTCTGTATAAAGGAAAGAAGATTTTTTCAACACATTTCTAAACATAATAGTTTTAATAACTAATTTCTAGGGCGACGCGGTGGCGCAGTGGGTAGCACGTTCGCCTCACAGCAAGAAGGTCGCTGGTTCGAGCCTCGGCTGGGTCAGTTGGCATTTCTGTGTGGAGTTTGCATGTTCTCCCCGTGTTCGCGTGGGTTTCCTCCGGGTGCTCCGGTTTCCCCCACAAGTCCAAAGACATGCGGTATAGGTGAATTGGGTAAGCTAAAATTGTCCGTGGTGTATGTGTGTGAATGAGTGTGTATGAATGTTTCCCAGTGATGGGTTGCAGCTGGAAGGGCATCCGCTGCGTAAAACATATGCTGGATAAATTGGCGGTTCATCCCGCTGTGGCGAACCCAGATTAATAAAGGGACTAAGCCGAAAAGAAAATGAATGAATGAATGAACTAATTTCTAATAACTGATTTCTTTTATTTTAGTCATGATGAAAGTACATTATATTTTGCTAGATGTTTTTCAAGATACTAGTATTCAGCTTAAAGTGCAATTTAAAGGTTTAACTAGGTTAATTAGGTTAACTAGGCAAGTTAGGGTAATTAGGCAACAGTGGTTTGTTCTGTAGACAATAAAAAAAAATATTGCTTAAGGGGGCTAATAATATTGACACTAAAAGGGTTTTTAAAAAATTAATAACTACTTTTATTCTAGCCGAAATTAAACAAACAAATAAGACTTTCCCCAGAAGAAAGAATATTATAGGAAATAATGTGACAAATTCCTTGCTCTGTTGAAGTCAAAATATATAATTTTGACTTCAACTGCATATCAGACGGTAGTCATGCATGTGTACAGTGTGTTAATGCTGGCAAGCCATGAGTCAGTCTAGAATACTCACTCTTTTGTGCTGGAGACCTTGTGGTTGTGAATGGGCGAGATACAAGGAGGAAGCAGCAGTGTGTCTTTGTCCAACCGAAGCTTCTTGCCTCCACTCATCACGTCACAGTGCTCAGACTGCGGAGAGAGTGAAGTTAATTACCACTGTCCAGAATATAACATGTTATTTAGATAGCTAGGCAGGCTGAAGGATGCACTAAAACATCTGTGTTAAGACTCAAACTTCTGATAAAGGCCTAATTAGGGCTGGGGAGTAATGAAATACATAAAATACAAAATATAAGTAACTTTTTTGTTACAGTTGTACATAGTACAATTTAAATACAGTAGGTCGTGATCACATTAAAATGACATCCGAAGTACTATTACTTCCGAGTATTTTACATTACCAAAGTGATTACTTCATTAAATATTTAGAAAACAACACAGATAGCCCTTTGCGGAATGCTTTTCTCGTGGAAATACCAAAAAAAAAAAAAAAAGTATTTTAAAATGTAATCTATGCCTACATGCAACAAAATGTTTATTAGCATCAAAGGATTTAATGTCCTGTCTGAAAAAGCATGAGGTAATTCTTGATCTTTGAAAAAATATCATATTTTTATACTCATATATACTCATTTTTTGAATGCTGACTGGTTATTATGCTTAATATTTAAAAACAAATAATTGAAAAATGTCATCGAATTCTCCTAAAGTTTGCTTTGCATTTAGTTAACAGATCCATATGAATCATACATGAAATAAAAGTTTCTTAAGTCAAATGATAGCTTTGTGTGCTCTACAAATAAGCCTGAAGTCTTTATTCATTTGAAATTCTGGCATGGTAATGCAAGAGGAACTGTTCCTGGATAAAGTGCATGTTGCTACAAGGATCTGCTAAATAACTACTTGCTTAAAATAATAATTACATGATTATTTTTCTATTGCTGCCCTTGATTTCATAATTATAGAGTGTATGAGGCGAGAGTGAGAACATTTAACACTTGCCTTGTGTTTCCTCTTTGACTTGCTTGGGTTCTTTTCTGCAGGGATGGAGGCAGGCGACTGTTGCCGTCTGTGCTTGACGCTGACCTCCCGGCACTCAGCCTTCGTTGGGGGAGGCTCTGGGGGGTCTTGCCCTGGGATCCGTGACAGGAAGCTGAGTTCAATCTTAACCCAAAGGGACTTGATGTCCTCAAAATCTCTCAGTGGTGACAAAAGTTCATTTTGTACAATGGGGATAGGTGAAAAAAGGGGCTCTTCCAGGAGATCTGAGGCACCTGGGTCAGGAATGGAGGTGCTGCTTGTGCTGGTAAGGCTACTAACACTCAGGATATTGCTGTTGCAATCCTTGGATTTCAGGCTTAGGGTGTTGGGACCTGGACAGGGAAGCTGAACCTTGGTGAGCTCCTCGGGGTCCGAATGACACTCGGATGAAGACGACTCTGTCTCGATGAATTCCTTAGACTTGGGGATTATCTTGTTTGGTCCACGGTGCTTCTTTTTATCTGGAACTGGTGTGATGTTAGTTGGTGCGGTGCTTGTTGTGGTGGTCCGAGGTTCCTTTCTTGGAGCAGTCTTGAGCGCAGGGCCCTTGCCTCTAGGTTTTGGTGGTTCTAAAGGTGGCGGCTCTTTCTCCTTCGGGGTAGAACTTGAGTTTACTGGTCTTGGCCAGTTGTGCTCCTCACTGCTGGAAGATCGCTCCACCTTTTTGGGCTGCTTCTTGCCAGTGCTTCTCCTGGGAGGTGCAAGCTCCACTGAGGCTGGTGATTTCACCTTGGTGCTTTTGCTGTCTGGAGCCTTCTGACCAGCCTTGGGTTTGGCTTTCTCTCGGATGGGACTGAGCAAAGTTCTCTCCTTGGGGTCTGCTGGTGCCAGGGCTGTGCTGGGCTTGCTCTTGTTGTAGCTCTGGTTCTCAGAGGTTTGGCTTTCATCAGGTTGAGAACTGTTAAGCCCATGACTATCTGACTGGGTGTTAATTAGTGCTTTATTGTGAGGATTCACTTTTTTAATCCACTTATCTAGTTGCCACTTGCTTGGTTCCGGCTGGTGGAAAAAGACAAAACCACAGTCTTAGGCAGACTGACTACATTGTTTCAACATGAAATGCAAAACAACAATGAAATTGAATAAAGGATCAGAATAGTTGCATGCAACATTTTTTTTTACATTGACTCCTATACAATATAAATGAATAAAATAACAAGGAAACTGAATTTCTAATGATGCGTATCTGTACAGCTTTCATATGTCATCAGCGCTGATTCATGAGAAGCTCGATGATTCAGTCATATGACTTTCACAGACCAATGAGTTGATGTTATGATGAAAAGGCCATTAACAGAGGAAGTCATAAAACTGGTGAATAACAGAGGAAATGCTGTGAGTACTGTCCTGATGACTGCTCACAGCTCTCACCACGGTGATGTTTTCATCAGCAATATTATCTCACGCCAATTGTTGTGTTCCATTATGTTTCCAGACACAAGTAAATCTTTCCAGCGCACCCATAAACACTGTCTTGAATGCTCTGAATGATAGCAAATCATTCGGAATAGGAAGCTGCGGAAATGAGTGGACATCCATATTAACCATTAAACTCACAGGGTAAGAAATTCAATTCAGTGCACTTTCCAATCAGACCCGATGGTACGTTTCGAGACAAAAGGCAATCTCCTATGCTATTTCGAATTCGAAGGCCACATTCTCCATCTGTCAGAGAGACATTTCCGCCAATACAAGCTACCAAATTTTATAGTGGAAGCACCGGCAAAGATGATGAATTAACAATTGAGCGTGTCGAAATTGACAGGCCTTCCAATATTTCGCCACTGAGACATCAGGGCTTTGATCCGCTGCTTGAAAGAGAAACATCTTTTTGCAGAGCAGAGCACTTGCAGTGTTAAGATACAGATTCCCATTGGCCATCCCTGGCAGAAAGCAGAGCTATACACACAGAAGGGGCGATGAGAACCGGGAGATGTTTACTCTTGTGTAATGCTCTTAGGGAGCCCCCGGCAGGCTACTGCGGGACAACTTTAAAGCTGCCAATTAATCCTTTGAGGAGATCCTTTCAAAAATCCTACCCCTAACTCACGCTGAGAAAAACTCGGAGGGGAATGCTGCCTTTGCCTTTAGCTAAAGGAGAAAATAGATTTACTCAGATTCATCTCAGCTCTTTTGAAATTTCTGGTAATGGGTCCCCACGATTAAGCATCTAAGAGAACTAATTGCATAAGCTGGTTTTTATTTACCTCAGGGCCTAGAGTTCAGAAGGTCAACAAAACAGTAAATAACACTAAACGGTAGAGCTAAGAAAAACTACATAAAACCTGTCAAGAACGTCATGCTTTGTGTTTACATTATATTTATATTCAGTCATTTAGCAGATGCTTTTGTCTAAAGTGACTTACAAATGAAGAGGCGTTCAACATGAAGAGGCAATAAACAAAAGAAAAAATTAAAGAAAAACGAAAGCTAATAATATATTGCTGTAGGTAAACAATGGCTATTACAAGATCAGTATTCTCTTTGTTAATTTAATGTAATATTTGTTTGTTCATTATTATTATTGAAGCTAGAATAATGACATTATAATAGAAGCTTGTTTCTGCCATGCAATGAAATATAAAACAGGTCAATGCAACCTCATCTACTAATTCTTTTTTCTTGCAAATGGAATGTTGATTTAAGACGGCTGACCTTTCTTAGAATTACAAGTTTATGTTTCACAGTTTCAAGCAAACAACTCACAATTCGGAGACATTTTTTTTTGAGAAAGCGTATAAACTCACAGTTGAATACATTCATTCATTCATTCATTTTCTTTTCGGCTTAGTCCCTTTATTAATCAGGGGTCACCACAGTGGAATGAACCGCCCTTCCAGCTACAACCAAGTACTGGAAAACACCCATACACTCTCACATTCACACCCACACATACACTACGGCCAATTTAGCTTATTCAATTCACCTATAGCGACTTGTGGGGGAAACCGGAGCACCCGGAGGAAACCCACGCCAACACGGGGAGAACATACAGTTGAATAATACATAAAAAATATAACAAAAATAAAGTTCTGAGAAAAAATGAGATTATAAGTCTCATTTTTTACCCTATGGCTGAAACAGACTTCTATGTAATAAAAATACTACCAGTGCTACCAAATGTAATATTTAGATCAGTATTTTCTTGTAATATAACACCTAAATATATGACATCATATGTCACACAAAAACATATGGACAAATGAGAATATCACTATTCTTTTACCAGTGGTGCACCAGGGAAACTGATTTAAAGCAGTTTTATAGAAATAAATGATGGCTGAATGACTGGATGTATTGTGAGAGTAAGTGGTCAGTACCTCTGGTGTGGCGGCGCGGGACGCTCTGTTGCATTCACTGTCACTGGAGCTGCTCTCGCTGTCTGAGTCAGACTCAGAGCTGCTCTCAGATTCACTGGAGCTTCCAGACGCTCCGCTGGAGTGACCGACTGCTTCGTTGCTCCGCGCTGTGCTTCCAGGAAGACTGTAGACAAAAGAAAAAGAACACTCATTAACTTATATGACATGCATCAATCTATACAAATGAGCCAGTGACAGCACAGATACAGTACAGGTATTAATGGGGGGGGGGGGGGGGGTTACTACAGTTTACTACAACTTTACTACAGTTTACTACAACTTTACAGTTTAATACAACTTTAAAAACCTAAACTTGTAAAGTGTTAATTTTTTTCAGATAAATACTGAAAGATGAAAATCTTAAAACTACTATTTGTTGTGAAAATGTATTAAATGATTTTGCCTTTTATTATGTGGTTATGTGGAGATATTACCAGATATTAGGATTTAGGCAAGACACAGTAGGCAAAAACCTTTTTCATGAAAATGTCAATTCTGAGATTTTGGAGTTTTAGTTTTTCATAAAGTGTTTTTCAGCCCAAAATAAATGTTTACGTGTTTCTTTTAGCACACTTTATAAATTTCTGTCTGCAGAATTCAAATATTATATATATATTTCTAAAGCCTTTTTCTTAAAATCCGTTTTTTTTGTTGTTGCCATAAATCAGGTACAGACAAATCTCCACTTCAGCAGCTTATACCAGACTTCACAGTTTTATTCATATCTATTTTCTGAAGGTTTCTACAGAGATATGTGTTCATATATACATTTTTTTGCAGTATTTTCTGAACTATTGAGTGAAGAAATAAAAACAAGTGTGTTATTTGTATTCCTTAATCAAATTCATTTTTAGTATTTCATTTAATACATGTATTATTTAAAGTTCTATACTCCCCATTTCGCCTCTAGTATGTCAGATTGTAATAGCACATAACCAAATAAATAATGTTTCATTGGCACATTTAAACAAAACATAAAATAAAATAAAATAATTTAATCAATCAACAGAGGAAGTGTAATCCTATTTAGTGTATTACACTAAAAATATTGGCTAAATATGTAAATTTTGGTTAAACATGAATGAAAAGGGTGAAATATCCTTGCTAATTGTTTAACTTTTTGTTAGTATTTTATTATGATGATGCTCTTGAGTAAAAACAAACAAAAAGTCAACTGAACCAACTGATGATGAACCAAAACACTTAGAGACGCAGATAGAGAAATATAAAAATAGAAAGGAAATGACCAAAAAAGAGAAAGGCTTTGTTTACTTCTCAACCTACAGCGCTATTACTCGTCTCTGTCTCGAAGTTATCAGTCATGCTCAGCATTATTTATGAGTTCATGAAAGGCCACAGCGCTCTAATCCAATAAGTTCTTCACTTCTCAGGGTATTCTCAGATGTGGCCATCCAAGATTGTTCTACATGGAGTCAAACATGCCAGAAGGAGGCAAATTAAATTCCTTCCAAAGGTCAGAGCAGGCTGCTTAATGTTGACACTTCATTAGAGATTATGTTACGACAGGAAAAGGCGCTCTGCTCTACAGCTGTGCCAGCAAGACATGGGCAGCGTTAGCCAGTAAAGAGGAACCGGTCCCAATAAACACATTCATGCCAAATCATGACATAAGATATGAAAAAAAAAAAAAAAAACCTGGCCACTTGTTCACTCAAGCACTACACGTGAACAGTAAATAGCTTAAAAAATGTCTGACACTTAATGTGTGCTACAGTGACTTTTCTCTGAGCTAACATTTAATTTAATTTAATTGTGTTTTTTATATCAAATAAATGTTTTGTTGGTATTTCATTGAATAGATCATTTGAAGTGCTGAGTAACTGATCGTATGCAATCTAGATTAAGTTAACGGACTGAAAATATTATTGTTATCTTTAATTATTATTATGATTGGGTGAATGGGGTCAAATAAAAAATTTAATAAAATAAAAATATGCACAATTTAGGCCAAAACTAATAGTAATAGTATAATAATCTAATAGTAATCCAGTCGGAATACATTACCTAAAGTAATCTATATTCTATTACTGCCGACAATTGTGTAATCAGACTCCAAAAGTTAAGTACTTTTGTTTAGATTAAATTACATTTTAAAATACTTAATTTGTAGAATACTTAATAGCAATAACCAGATTACAATTACCTTTGATATGTTACATTACCGGCTGGACGCATGGCTATGTAGAGGCCAGTCAGAATACATTACCTTACATAATCTATATAAAATTACTCACTGCAATTTTTACCATTGATTATGGAATCAGACTCTGAAAGTTAAGTACTTTTGTTTAGATTTCATCTTAAAATATCCCTACATGGAATACCTAATAACAATAATAACCAGATTACATTTACTTCTGATAAGTTACACTAGTTTTTGCATGGATGACTTCTGAATGAATAAATGAATGAATGAACGAATGTTAGGAGAAGATGAAATCTAAGAGTCAGTCACGATACATTACAGAAAGTAAGTAATCTATATAACAATACTTTAACTTGTAAGCAAAAGAGTCAGCGCTGTATACAGTGTATAAACTCGGTATATTGTCAAATACCAGCTAATAAGACACTGTTAAGGAAAACAGGCTTTAAATGTGCTGCAAAACCCCAACTTGTGTGAACTTTGTCTATGCAAATAGAACTGATTGCTGTGATACACACATGCAATACAAAAGAAAAGAAGAAGAAGAAAAAAAAAACAGAAGGTCATTTTCTCTTCATTTTTTGGTCTTAATAAGGTTGACCTTTGCTTAACAGCTGTGGAATCTCAAGAGAGATAGACCTAGAAAACCGAGAGAAGGTCTGAGAAAATGTTTCCTCATTATTTCACCTTTCATTAGAGAATATACATTCTTCTGAAAATTACCTTCTTCTTAAGGGATGAAAATGTGTACTATTACAACATGATTATATATAATATTAATCTTAATTTACATCCCGTGGCTGAGTTTTTTCTCTCTCCCTCAGATCTGCAGATTTGCCTAGCATATAACATGATGTAAAGTAAACAAAGTTTACTTATCATTATTATTCATAATTAACGGTATCCACATCCCCAAACAGACCGGACAGAGTAGCTTTGGGAATAGATTTCTCCTCATAAAGCATAAACGCAGGAAGCAGGAAATGCTTTCCTGAAGGAGTTACAGAAGCCCTGGGCAAACTCAACTAGAACTGGGCCACTGGGACTGAAAGAACTGGGTAAATTAAACCAACATTTCACCACTGAACTATAACTGTAATCAGGAACGATAACATAGGGTTTATGCTTGACACTTTTAGGTCTAAAAACTAGTAGACTTAGAAACATGTGATATCATCAGCAACTTTATATACTGTATTTCAGTTCGTAAACTATAAAAATGTATATCAGCTAAGCAAATTAACACATTAGCAGTTATTTACAATCTGTCTTGAAAAACTAAAACACTATGCACAAATACAGAAGCACACAAATATATTTCTGGAATCCACCATAAGCAATGCCGTCACAGCGCTTATTAACATTCACTGAGGGAGGAATTTGCACAGTGTCATGTTCACCAGCGATCAAGGACTTAAGAGATCGCTGGTGAACTACATTTCATCATGAACTACAAATCATCACAAACTACAATTCCCATCATTCCGCCACACACACCCGGTTTCCACTTCCACTCATCACACACACAGCTGCATCAAATCACTACTCATTGTTTGGACTATTTATACACCCTGCACCCGTCTAGTCTTTGCTCAGTTGTTTGTTATTCTCAGTCGTTGTTGTTTTTGTATGGTATTGTATAGTTTGTTATTTGCTCATGTTTTGTCTTAGTTCAAGTTTTGTTATTTTGTTACTTTGTTTGCACGATGTCCTGTTTTTGTATGACAACTCATCAATAAATGCACATGGATCCTACCCATCTTGTCCTGTCTGCAATACCTCCCAGTAACGTGACACACAGGCCTTGTAGTTTAATGTGCTGTTAATGTATGCTTCTGTTACAAACCCAAACAGATCTCCAGACATCAGCATAAAATCTCAAACAACTCTAATTAATGCATTATGATATTTAGAAGCATTTAATCTTGAAATATTTATGCATTACAATGAAGTGATTTTTACAAATGACACACAGGAACAGTTGAACTAGATTTCAGAGCAAGTTTAGAGTTGACAAAACCAAAGAAATCCAACCCATTTTTACAGGTATATCAGCTTCGCAACACACTATGATAGTTCTCTGTCTACAGATTGTTATTAACTGGAGCATCTGTACCTGGAAGTGAAACATCTGCAGCGAACTGCCAATCACAAGAAACAGTGAGTGTGTTGTGTGATTCACTTCTCTGCTGTGCCCTGTTGCACAATGCTAGTTTACCAAATTGGTTCATGAAGCTCACTATAAATGTTCTCTTTCGGAAAAAGTAAAAGTGAAGTAAATTTATGGTGGTTTAATGATCCAAAACGACATGTTTACTATATAATAGTCAAGCTAAGTCACCTTTATTTCTGTAGTGCTTTATACAGATTATATTAGATTGTGTCAAAGTTGCTTGACAAGGATGGACATGCAAATAATAAAAGTCAGATAAGAAAATTTTATCAAAGTTAGTTGGTGTGTAACAACACCATGGTCCCCTCTTAGGTAGGCAAGTGTGCGCACACACACTGGTGGTTATAATGATCTAATGATCTAAAATAGTGATAGAGAGACACTTGAAGACTTTTTATGCAAAATATCTCACTGCTAACAACTGATTTGTACAGTTTTGCTTTGATTTTGTACTGATAGCCTGTTTAAATTAATTAATTAATATGTTAAGTATACATGCCATAGTAAGACAAATCTACACTGTAACAAATGCTGGATTCCACACAATTCCACAAAGTTAACTTTTACAAATTTAAGTGGATTGAACGTAAAACAATGAAGTCACAC